>CAEFZY010042044.1:0-20960 GCA_903066815.1 Brachyrhaphis roseni
GTCATTAAACCAAATTTCAGATCTTCCATAACTGACTG
Source organism: Brachyrhaphis roseni (assembly GCA_903066815.1). Taxonomy (NCBI): domain Eukaryota; kingdom Metazoa; phylum Chordata; class Actinopteri; order Cyprinodontiformes; family Poeciliidae; genus Brachyrhaphis; species Brachyrhaphis roseni. The sequence goes on from CAEFZY010042044.1 coordinate 39, forward strand.
ACACCTGCTGGCCTCAGGTTTGCAACCAGCTTCTGCCTGAGAAGCCAGTAACCTGCTCTCAGTGTCAGAATCTCACTGAGGAAGAAACTGCATTAGGTTTTCTATCACTTTATTATTTCTGCTATAACTGATGTATATATGCATATAAAATAAGTCAATAGGGTTTAATTTACAATTTTTATGTCTTCGTGTCATGAGGTAGATCTCAGCCGGCTGGTGAGAGAAAAAGTAGATCTTGGTCTCAAAAAGTATGCACACCCCTGGTATAGACTAAAGAGTATGTTTATAAGGTCAGAAGGATTTTCTTTCAATGAGAACAAAAATTCAGCCCAATAAGTATCATGCTTAATACCTACTGAACTGGGTATTAAGCCCACCTATTTTAATGGGTAAGCTATTTAAATATCATACCTATTTTAATTTTAGATATGCAGAGCACCATAACCATGGGATCCAGGTATTTTAACTAGTTGTGCATCCTTTACAAAGACTTTCTTTAAGTCTGCTTTGATTTAGTCAACCTTAAGCTACATTTAATATTTACACCTGGTCAACATTTCAGAAGTACACTGAAACATTTTACAGTTTACTGAATTTCACAGAAAATATAAGTAACAGCAGTAAAATAAGTCCTTTGGATTCCTATTCCTGAAACTTCCTGAAGAAACAAAAAACAAAAACAAATAAATCAAAGGAGCACTTCTTCTAAAATTTATTTTTATTCCAAAAAGATTTTGAAAATTTGACAATACATTACTGACAACTATCTGAATATAATTCTAAAGAAAAACAATGGTGGTGATTGCATTTGGAACCCATGATTCTCAGTGCTTTAGTTCCTTGAGAAAGATGATTAGCTGGGGGAAAAAAAAAAAAAACTAGACAGAACGTAATTCTGATTTAATCAGCCTTGTATGTGAGATAAGAAAATCACTATCTAGAATATAATCTCTTGTGTTTTAAGAAGACCTTCTCAACCAAACCCGATTTGTTATTTTATAAAAAGTTAAAATTAAACCTGAATCATTCTGAGGTAGAAAAAAACCCATGCAGAAAAATCATGTGTGATTTCAGCAAAACGTCGTTGACCCAGCAGGGACAATGACACCGAAGCCAAACCCCTAAAGATACTAAAAGACAATTAAATTTCAAAGGAAGTTGCTCTGCTTTGCATCATATGTCTGTCTGCGGAGTTTGTCCCCTCTGATAAACGGATGGTACTGTAGTTTGCCAGGCGCTGAGACATACCACATGACCACACCTGTTGGGTTCACTGAAACCACAAACTCAGTGGAGACTTTCAGCACATCAGTCTGGTCAGTGTAGACATCAGTGACCTTGGAAAAAAAAAATAACCCAGAAAACAGATGTGATTCTTGGAAGAAAACCTCCACATTAAAAAAAAAAATCCTTCTGTCAAAGCCTGTGTTACAACCTCATACTATTAAACGGTAAAAAACTAAATCTCTGAGACCTACCTTGTAGCTGCCAGTGGTGTAGTTGAGTTTTCTCAGGGAGGTTTCGTAGCGATAGGGCATGTCAGTACGGCGGCTGAAGAACACTAAAGCGCTGGCGTTGTTTGACAGGGGGCGCCAGAACACCTCGATGCCAGACTTCTCCTTGAAGATGGAAAGCAATTTTATTGACAATGAGACATGAAAACACTTTCATTGCCATATCCTTCTTATTTTCCTCACAGCCAATGCCAAAACAGCACCACAATCCACACCTTGAGAATGCGTCTACCCTGAATACCCAGGGGGTCTTGGTTGATGCTGATGATCATCTTGTTCTGAAGGATGCTCCGGGCTCCGCTGCCGATTGTGCGAAGGTCGTTGGACATGAACAGGGGAGCGGCCATGATTGCCCACAAAGCCATCTGAGAACGAGACTGGTCCATACTGAGACCAAAATCTCCGATAACCAGCTGGTGAGAGCAAAAGAAATGATCACACAATTAAGAGGGATTACATTTTTGACAACCACTACGTGCCTAACTACGTTATAAATAGAGACACTGAGTTCCTAGACATTTCAGTAACCAACACGTTTCTGGACTCCGACTTTCAGGAGTTCTCATGGCTCTTCAAGCAAAGTTTAAAGTATAAATACAAAAGCTGGTAATATAAAAATATGTTTCTTGTGGCTATTCCCACCATAGTTAAGCTATAAATACTAAAATAACAAAAAACAAAGTCTGAATGTAACTATTCAAACAACTTGCTAATTAATTAACTAAGAAAGCAGGAAAATAAGTAACTAAGTTACTCAGTAAGTAATACTTAAGTAGGTAACTTTATATATAAGTAACAAACTAACAAAGTAAGAAAATACTTATTAACTAAGCGTCTAAGTAATGACTAAGTAAGTAACTACATAATTAACTAACTTAGGAACCAACAGCATGAGTAACTAACTAAGCATGTTTGGATTGAGGAAGTAAAAAAAATTAAATACCATTAAGTTGCTAAAGAAGCAACTACGTTTCTTTCTAAGTTTGTAAGAAATAAGAATGTAACTAAGTAACTTGATGAGTAACTAAGTAGCAAAATGACTAGTATGTACCTAAGAAACTAACTAAATATGCTACAAGGAACTGAGTAGCCCACTAAAACAAGGAACTAAGTAAGTAACAATGGATGGAAAAATAATCGAAAAACAGTAATATTTATTAGGCCAGTGGGACAAACCATGTCAGGGTCGTTCCATCTTCCAGGTCCGGCTGCAGGTGCCAGGACATCCTGGTTTTCAAAAAACCAATCAGCAATGCTCAGCACACTGCTCCAAGAATCCTGGATGTCGCCATAGTTACGCCAGAGGTTGCAGATCTGCCCAAGCTGAGTGTAATTCACCTGAAACATCAATAGCAATATTAAACCACCATACCATTATATACCAATTATATTTATAGAGCAAGTTATACACCCACAGGACCAAAGTGCTGTACACAATCATAAAATACAAATATGATCAATCAGTAAATTAATAATAGCAATAGTATACACAAGTAATTGTAAAAATAACAGAATACAGGACAACAAAGCCAACATCTCAAATTGTCTCAAAGGCCAAAGAAAAGAGACATGTCTTAAGAAGGGATTTAGCTATAAAACTTTTTCCTGATTGTACTAGAACACGGTGTTCAAAACATTTGCCAGTGTTAAACACCTTTGGTGGAAGTCCACCCTGGTAAGCAGGCCAGCTGCAAGAGTAGACAATGGGGCGGCCCGTTGCGTTTAAAGCCTTTGACATCAGAGGATAACCTGCCAGGAAAAACAAGAAGAGTCAGTTAATCATCTCTGAATTCATACCATTCAACTAATGACTCATGTTTTCTTACCCAGTTCCTGCTCGACAGCATTAGAGTAACAGCCATCAAATTTAAACATGTCCACCTCCCAGTCAGCGAATGTCTGAGCATCTATTTCAACCTTATCCACCGGCGTCCCAGGGTACCCCCCACAGGTGTGGCTGCCCATGTCCCCATAGATGCCCAGTTTGAGGCCTCTGTCGTGCATGTAACGCGCCAGCTTATTGATTCCCCCTGGAAACCTGATTTTAACATAGGAAATTAAACATCACCTGTTGAAACTGTTGAATAAGTGCAGGTTTTCCACGTTACCAACAATGCTAGTTGCTAAGGTCATGATTACACAGTCATAAGAGAGAAATATGTTCTCATTTGTTAAACAGTAGGTCAGGCACTTATCACAGCTTCCCACAGATCTCAAAGGTCATTGTTTTTATCACACTTCTACTGACTGATTTGAAAATACATGCAGGAAAGCTACAGACAAATGTACTTTGCTGTGATTGTGAAACTGTTGTACTGCCACTCCTTTTGTCTTATTGGCCTGGGTATGATAACGTTGTTTTTACAAAAGAGCGCTCCTGTCTGAATGTGTCCAGGCTATACCTTTTGGGGTCAGCCTGCAGCCGTCCATCTTTGTCTCTGTCCATGGACGACCAGCAGTCATCTATGTTCACGTAGACGTAGCCCAGTTCCTTCCAGCCGTCCTCATATAGTCTGTCTGCCATGTCTATAAACAGATTCTCACTGGAGGGAGGAAAGACAACAATGTTTAGCACTGACCTGAACAAGATGTACGGTTTGTAAACATCTAATGAATTTATGCTGCATTTGAAAAAAAAAATTCCATCCACTATTACTATTAAAAGACACACTTTTCTGTTTATTGAACATTTCTTGACTGCTTCTGTGTAGTAACGTCATTTTAGGCGTGTTCATTTATTAAAAGCCTGCTTGCCTGATGCAGTTCTTTGAGTCGTTTGTGCAGTCAATGTCACAGCGGAATCGTTCCCATGCCAACCAGCCCATTGGAGGCGTTCTCACCAGTCCATTGTCAAGGGCGAAGGTGGTCAAGGTGGCCACAGAAGCAAAAATGAGCACTGCGAAATGCATTCCTGAAGTGAAAAAGGAAAATCTGATGATGCAGATGATGCAGACACTGGCCTGTAAATACATGAATAAAAGAAAAACAGAAAACCACAACTAAGAACAGAAAACTACAACATGCATAAAATCCTTTACTGCACTTTTGTTAGGCTTCAGCTGCAAATTGTCATTGGGATTTTATGATAGACCAAAGCACAGGGGGAAATGCATGGTAATCAACATTTTTCACAAAAAAAAAGCTGAGCTTGCACCTTTTTGCTGCAATTGCAGCTGCTACACTTTGTCTCTCCTGCCTTTTCACCTCTTGTGAAGATGTTTTTTTTTTTTTTTTCATTTATGCTTAGAAAACAGTTCAGGCTTATTTAGATTAGAAGTCAAAGATTCTCAGTAGGTTTTAGGGCAACTTCAGCACATGAATATGCTTTGATCTAAACCATTTCATTGGCCGAATGTTAAGAAATGTTGTCCTGCTAAAAGGCTCACCTTCCTCTCTGTCTCAGGTCTTTAGCGGTCTTTAACATGTTATCTTCAATGATTGTCCTATATTATATCCTATACATCATCCCATCAAGTCTGACCACCTCTCTATCCCAATTGAAGAAAAAGTAGTCCTACAACATGATGTTATCACCACCGTATTTCACATTGAGGATGGAGTGTTTAGGGGTATTGTTCGGCTTTCAAACAGTGTCTTCATGTGCTTTTGTGAAAGTTTAGTTTTGATCTGACCTAGTCATAAGAAATGTAATTAGTATCAAGATTTAATCCCACATTTATCACATTACTCACAATCAACTAGTTTTTGTTGGTATTTTACATGGAATTTTAATAAATTACACAAAGTTTATTTATAAAGCACCATTCACAAACAAAGCCACAAAGTGTTTTACAACATAAATCACAATTAATGTACACAGACTACAAAAAACAAGCACTGGACCATTTCATGAACTTGAGAGGTTAAAAAATTTAGCAAGAACAGTACATGCAATGTGCTGAATTACATCAACATCAAACAGCTATTGCGTTCAAGGTGTGTTAAGGTGTCTGTAGACAACTTAAACCTCGTGAGCATCAGCTGACTGAGAGCAGGAAGCAACACCACCTTGCTGGGTGACAATTTTCACTGTGATGTGTTTTGCTGTTATCTGACCATCAAAAATGTTGGATTTTGTAGTGCAAGTATAAATGCTGTGGCAAAAAAAAAAAAAAACTGCGCAAAAGTTGCACTTATTTGTATTATTTTCTTTTTAATCAGTAATATTTTTGGGAATGTGGATGAGAATACATTCAACTTTTTAAGTAATTATTAAAAATTTTAATAAAACTGTAAACTTACTGTTGCGTAAAGGCCTCTGTCGATATTCTTCTTATATTGGTTTCTGCTTTAGTCTTCACGTTGATCAGAGGTTAAGTGTCTGAAAAACGCGAGGCACAGAATCAGTTCTCCGAAGTCGCGCCTGTAAACACGGAAGTGGTACTCACGTGACTTCTGTTGTCAGGTGACCATACACCGGAAATTAGAACAAGGGAGACTGGATGTTGCTTATTAATGTTTATTATAACGCATCGAAACAAAACAAGCTTTGTCAAGCGGTATTTGAAGTAAGATAGATAATTGTAATCAAGATAATTTTTCGGATCAAATTTAAAAAGTATTAAAAAAAAAATTTACTTTTCTTATTGATTTTACATTTAGGAATAAAATAATATAAAACAGGATCATTTTATATTATTATTATTTAAAAAACTATCAACATAATTCATTGACCTTTTTGCTTGCTTGTGTGACATACAGCTTTTGTTATGTGTGGAGAACCTTAAATCCTCTTTTTACCAGATCACACAGATAAGTTTGTAAAAATTACCAGAGGCACTGTTGCAAATTGAATACAGTTTATTGAGCTCACAAAAGCCTATGGGCAAAAATAGTCAGTTTATTTTATTATACAAAAATGACCACACTAAAACTAGAATTCTATGCTGGCCCTGGAAACCTTACAGCTGAAAACCACAGTTAAAACCCAATCACATAAAAGTTTGACTGCTTGGGGGAGGAATAATAATAAAGAAAACACAAATATAACTAAATGCACCCAACAAAAACACACTCGCACAAAAATCCCTGGTGAATACAGCAAATAAAAGAAAGACTCCCCTTCCACTAGTCTCCTCAATCTAGATAAAACAGCTTGGGACCCAAGGACAGCATAGGTCTTTTTATTTTAAAAACAAGCCAGAGGGCTAGGCAGTAAAAAAAAAAAAAAAAAAAAAACTTCCTTAGACAAAAACCAAAAAAAAAGAAAATACTTTTGATAAATAACTATCCAGAAAAGAAATGTTCAACTAATACAACACTGAAATTCAAACAAAACTAAAACTGAAACAGTAACAGGCCAACCTACACACAAAAGAGATAAAGTTAGACAAGCACCTTAAGTAGCCAAATAACAACAAGAAATAATAATGATAATAATAATAATAATAATAATAATTAAATAAATAAAACTTATATCCTAAATGTAAATGCTGATTACCTGTCTCCCTAACAAACCAGCTGCGCTCTATTACAGCGTCTTCCTTATATGGGCAAGAGGAAAAGTGCGAGGCCCCATACTTCCGGGACAAGGTGCCCCGGTTACCCTTACTTGATTTGTTTTTCGCTTTCTTTAATCCTTGTGAAAACCAGAAACAGCATTCTCCCAATCTAAAACAAAATTCTTGCATAATAATGTAAAATATGCTATAATACTATGAAACGACAATCCTTTCCTCAACTCTTTAGTATGGCTAGAGAGAGAAAAATACGACGATGGGAAATAGTTCCAAGGTAGAAGTCACTAGCAATTTATACCACTGTCCTTTTTTAGCGTTTGCACGTAGTGGCGTCCAGAAGTATTGTGTCATGAAAAGTAACCTGCGTAAATGATCGCCTTTTGAGGCAAGGTTCCATGTTTGCATTATCAGCCACAAAGTGACACAGTTTTGTTGTTTTAGTGCAAATCAAACTGTGTAAAAAATAAGGAATCAAATCACATTGTTGCTTTTATCGTGTTGTCTATTATTACTCAAACAATTACTTTATTATTTTGAGTGGAGGGGGAGCCTGTCCTACAGGGGGCGCACTAATACATGACATATTTACAAATATTTGTTTATCTATTTACTAATATTTAGCCAATAAAATCGTCTTAAACAGGTGTATGCGATAAGCCTAATTAAAATGTAGGGTATGGAAATGACCGATTGGCATTGTGTTGTCTGACGCGTGACGTGGTAGTTCAAACTTTATTTATTAATTTTTGAAATCCTTATTTATCTTACTGTAATGATGCTGAACATCATAAATAATCCTTTCTAAGCACGTTCTTTTTGATATTAATAAAGAAAATAGTGTATCGTGTTCATTCATATAAATGTGGGCAACAGTGAGGCTGTCACATGGCAAAGACGAAGGAGCTGGTATCTTTCTTCTGATTGGCTCCTCTCAACGTGAGGTCGTCTGACGTCTAACCACGAACAGGAAGCGCTTGTAATGTGAGTGAGGTGCACACAGCTCAGGGAGAAATGGCAGAAACAAGCCTGGGTAAGATGATAACATTATCCTGAGCTTCACATACAAACCTCAGACGCAGTGAAAGCTGAATATGAGATCTGTTTGGTGGCGTGTTAGTTGCAGAGCAGCGGCTGTACTGACATGGTCCACTGGAATGCTTGTTTTTCTTTTGTACAGCAGACAGACTTCCTGGTTTTAGGTTTCAGCATGGAACTATTCAGACATATTCTACTTTCATTTTAAAGTAGTAAAGGAACAGATTTGAACAAAATTGAAACTGGGAGATAACACAAAAAATAAGGAAGGACTGTCATAGTACCACAGTTTGGAACGAAATCTTAATGGGGTATTGATTATAGATTATCAGTTTTAGTTTAATATGTTGTGTCAGAGCAGCAAAACAGTTGTGAAATAGTTGCAACTACTTCAGTTTTACCTCACACCAGTTGTTTACCAGCCAGATGAGTGGCTTTGTTTTGAAAAGTAAGGCTTAAATCTTTACAATCAAGTCAAGTCTCAAATCAAGATATGAAATTCCAGAGTCAGTCCAATGTCCTGAACTTCCTGTCCTGCCAGTTTCAAAAAGTAATTAACACCCTGTAGAATATAGTTGTAAAAAAATATATCTATTTCAGACAAAAATAACCTACATACATAAAAACTTCAATGATTTCATTCATTAAGGGCCAAAGGTTGTCCAGACCAATGATGTTTTTCTGGGTTCTGGGACAAGTCTGCATGAGTCGTCAGTGGTGTTTTTGTAGTAATTTTGGTAGACTTGCCCCTGCTGGGAAGACTCACCGCTGTGCATTGCTTTTTTTTTCTTTTTTTTCCCATTTGTGGACAATGCCTCTCATGATGATTTGTTTACTGTCCCATTTCCAAACTGATAGATGTCAAAGACTTTTTTCCCCAAAAAAATACTTTTTTCACAACACTGCACATAAGCTCTGCCACATAACACCATTATTAGATACTTGAGGATTTTTATTATTGAGATAACAATCACATTAAAATATCATGCATTTTTATCTTTCTGATATTAACGCAAAACCGTTTATGCCGTGAATAAATATCCGTTTTATCCGTCTGTTCAAATAAAAAAAAATGTCCCTTTGTTATTTGGGACCTTTGCCTATAAATAGATCTGATTCAAATGAAAATTCTATTTTAACCACTTAATGAAGACTCTAAATATGTTTATGCATCTTCTGGTGAACCAGTGAGTAAATCTTTTACTGGAGCAGTTAGGACTCTGCTCAATTAATTAATTTATTGAAATGTCCAAAAATATTAACAGATCTATTGAGGGGGTTATTTTAAGCATAATAACTTTATACATTTTCCATAAAGTAGTTCTGAATAGTATGTACATTTTAATATGGAAATTAAGTAGTAGTTTGAATAGTATTAAATGACTGGATTTTGTCTGTAGGTGCCTTCCGTGTGGTGAAGACCCTCCTCGGAAGTACAGCAGCTGGTTTTGTGTTCGGACAAGCTGCCTCATATGCAGTGAAGCCCTCTCTGACTGAAGACGTCGCTCTGCTGAACGCTGCCACTCGAGCTGCTGGACGTGCTGGTTCAACTGGTGTAGCAGTCGTGGCAGCATGCCTCATATTTACATCAGCACTTCTTTCTCTTGGACTGGGTTTCCTCCTCAGTGCCATGGTGCTGAAGCTGCTCAAGAAAGCCAGTGTGACCCTGCCATGGTTGATAGGAGCCGTGTCCGGGGCTTCAGTCGCATTGGGTGCAGTCATCACCGGAGGGTTGGAGGGTATCATTCCACCTTGGATCTACATCATGGTTCAGGGCACTCTGGTCCTTATCGTGTACTCATACTCCAACATCAATGACATGACAACAGCTCTGTTAATTATCTTCACCACTCTGTACACCAGTGTTATATTTGGACGATTGGGTGCAATACTTGGGTTCTTCTGTATAGGACTGAGCATTATCGTTCTCTTTGGTCTACGACGAACTCTAACAGCAAGGTCAACACCAAAACCAGAATCTAAAACCAGGTGCAAATTGTTGGAGAGGATCTTCTTCTACTCTGTTTTTGTGGCAATTTTGGGTTTTTTTGTTGGTTTGGGTTCAGGTGTGGCAGAAGAAGGCACAAAAACACAAGTGATTTTAATGCTACAGTCAGTCCTTTGGGTGGGATTTCTGTCTGTGGGACTGTTGGGGGCTGGCCTGGGAACTGTGGCCATGGTTGGACTGGGGCCAGAGGTGGCTGGAAATGTTTGTGTGGGAGCTGTGGTAATAACATCAATAGCTTTGAAAGCTGTTGTACTTTTGAGCTCTGCTCTAGGACTGAGAAGCTGCTGCGGAGCAGCTTTAGGAGCAACTACAGCTGCAGGAGTGTCACTGGGTGCTGCGAGTGTTGCAGCAAAGCAAACATTTGGGTCTAGGAATTCAACATTGGTACTTTTAGGTTCCGTTATCTTGGGTGTACTTGTAGCCCTCACTGTTCCAGGACTGACATCAACACAGCTGACAACCTCTGAACTGATAACAGTGACAGTCACTGCAGTAGGGGCGTTTGTCTTGGGTGCGCCAAAGAGCCCATTCCACACTGAGGTGAATCTACAGCAGGGGCTTCTCACAGGAACGGAGCTAATTAAAGGAATTGGCATGGAGACGGTCACCGCAGCAGCGGCGCCTATTGGAGCCGGAGCTCTGGGGGCCGCAGCATTAGGCACGGCAGCTCTGGGGACGCTGGGGACCGTAGGAGTTCTGCTGGCTATAGTGTTGGCTTTGGGAAGCGCTCTCAGTGGTATGCTAGGAAAATCACCATCAACAACCAACACACACAGAGACTGAATGTCGACTGAGTTTACATCTGTTTCTACGACTGCAAACAAACTCCAGCATTTTGCTGCTGCCGGTATTTTTCCAACAATGAGGAATGTTTATATTTTTTGTTTTGTGTAGATATTTTGTATTTGTGTGTCATAAGAACCATGTAGTTTTGTCCACCAGTAAACATTGGTATTTGTGTCCTTTTCAGGACTTAAATTATTTTCTGTAAAATGATGGAGAATTAATAAAAACACTTTTTTTGTCATACGGCTTAATGAGACCCCCTCTTCTGTCTTTTTCTCACTTCTGTGCACATCACATTTCCCAAGACATGACTATAAGACTTTAGTGTCATCTTAACAACAGTAACAGAGGATTAGCTGTTTACCAGTGGGAGATGTTGGGGGTGGGAGGTAACAGAGGACTTATCGGAGCACAGAAGAGCACCAAAGAAGTGATTCTTGTTTTTAGATACAACCTTGTGATGCCGTTAACCCATTTTGAATATGCATTACTTTCAAAACGGTAGCTGCACATGGCTCCTTTCTACTGCAAATTCAACAAGATTTGGATACTGCAGGCCATATTTTCACTATGAAGTTTTAGTTTGTGAAGAACAAGAATAATCAAATGATCCTAAATGTCATAAAAGGTAAGAATCTTCCATGGTGCATTTATATTCACCCAGGGACTGATTTTTTTTTTTTTCTTTTTATACATTTGATGGAAACTTCTGCATCTTTTTAAAGGATTTTACCATACATTTGGGAATACCGTCGGAGAAACCAAATGGATTACCTTTAAATGAACAGCATGTCTGTGGACCGTGTCAATACAACAAACACAGAGCACTCCACCGAGTGCTCTGCAGAGTATTCAGGACCGGCTCCCAGTGATCCGAGCCGTGCCCGGGATGTGGCTGTCCTCCAGTCCGGCTGCTGGCGCTGCCTGCCCCGGTCAGTGCGACTTACCTTTACCCCTGAGTCCTTGGAGAGCCTTTACCAGAACTACTTTCGTAGGCAGAGAGAAGAGAACCTGCTGGTCTTGGTGTTATTTGCAGCCCTCTTCAACAGCTTCATTATCATTATGTGTGCGGTGGTGTACACCGAGGACAAACTGGCCATGGTGGTGGTCGCCGTTGTGGGGCTAGCAGCGGATGTAGTTCTCTACCTGATCTGCTGGTTCCAAAAACTCCCTACATCCCCTATGGCAAGAGGAGCGGTGCCATATGTGCTGTGGCTGATGGTCACCATCCATGTCTTATGTTACATGGGACTGAACTACAAGCGATTCTCTGACGCAAGCGACTCTGTGGGCTGGCAGGCTTTCTTCAGTTTCTCCAGCTTTCTGACTTTACCACTGAATTTGGTGCCCCTTGTCCTCCTCACAACGCTCTCCTGTGGGATACACACCCTGACACTGGGGGTCACTGTGGCTCAAAGATTTGGGGATAATCTCCAGGGGGCCATGCTGGTGAGACAGGTAAAGAAATGCAGGTGTCACTAAAGGTCACAGTTGAACTGGGACAAGAGAGAAATAAAATTTCACAACAATTTAGAAACGACATATTTCACAAAACAGGAGCTCTATCTGAAACTTTGCGAGTCTTAACTTGTTTGATGTCACTGTAAATTGCATGACAAAACTGTTAGAAAAATGCATAAATAAGAACAGATTTGATTTCACTGATAAAATAATGCTTAAGAGTACAATTGTTATCCTGAAGACCTCTAGAGTTTTGAGGACCACAAAAATAGCTATGGTGGGCCAGATTTGGCCATCGGGCCTTAAGTTTGACACATGCTCTAATAGTAATGTGGCAGTATGACCAAGACTCGACAGTGAAAGACAAAAGTAGTCATTTTTAGAACTTTCCTTTCCATAGCTGCGTATGTAGATGTTGCATGACTCTGTGTTTATTTGTTATTTGTAATATTTCCTTGATCAAAGCTGTAATATACCCTGATTCACATACTGCATTTATCATTCATCAACAATATATATGACTCTCAGGAGACCATCAGTATTCAGCTGAAAGCAGCAAATTATCATATTATTACAGACAAAGAGTGGAGAGCACTTAACTACAGGAAGAAAAATATGACATTTCCTCTTTTTCTTCAGCTGCTGGCCAATGTGATGCTGTACCTGTGTGCAGCCATGGTGGGTGTGATGTCATTTTACATGGCCGACAGGAAGTACAGAACAGCGTTTTTGGAAGCTCGTCAGTCTCTGCAGGTTAAACTGACTCTGGAGGACCAGAGCACCCAGCAGGTAAGATGACTCAGGAAAACAATGTGACTTTCACTCATCTGTTCAGGAGACCTTAACTAACCTTAGCCACTGCTTGCCCTCCTAATTGTAACCTGTCATGCATCCTAATTTTGTGACCTTAACTGACATACAGTGTAATTGTTTACATCATAGAGACATTCTTTATGCATTCTCCCATGAACCTACACCCAAATAGATCAGATGACAGAATGCCCTGTGCTCCTTAATTGCCCTGTGTTTTCCTCTGCTGCTGGCTAATAGGCCATCGTTTTCATCAGTGGATCAGTCATCAGGGACTTGTAAAAATAATGTCATCTTTAGCTGTTGGGCAATAAATGCAGATATGTTTTGTGTCTCTTGGGCAACATACCAATTAAGCTGACTGTTTGATTAGCTTATCAAATATTTATTTTAACTCAGCTTTACAATTTTACATTTAGTTTTGCGTTTTGTTTCTGTTGCATCTACTTATGTAGAAATGTCAAACATGCTTATATGTTAGAATGGCCTACTCTGAATCCAGTGAATACAAGTGCTTATCACACTTTTAAATTTTTTTTTTTGTAAAAATATTTGAAAACCATGTTTGTTTGTTTTATTCCTCTTCACAATTATGCAATACAATACATTGTGCTGTTTTGTTGGTCTGTAACACAAAATCTCAATAAAACTCTTGAATGTTGAAATTTGTGAAGCTAATTGAAAAACATTTAACTTTAAAAGAGCTGTCTTTGTTGTAGTTTAAAAAAATAGAGTTGCAAACAAAATCCCAAATAACATGTTTAGTGATAAAAATAAAAAATAAAAAACAGAGAGAAGAAATATGTTAGCTTCAGCAAACCTGACCAGAATATTTTCAGAACCACTGATTAATAGCTTTACATGTTGGGCACTCAGAAGTCTTTTTCTGTTTCATGTTAATTGAACACACACGCCTTTCCCTTTCCCCCCATCTAGGAGGAACTGTTGCTCTCCATCCTGCCGAAGCATATTGCAGATGAGATGCTGCAGGGCATGAAGAACCAGGCCAATCAGAACGAGATCCAGCAGCAGCAGCAGTTCAACACCATGTACATGTACCGCCATGAAAATGTCAGGTCTGGATCACAAAATCAACTTTAATGCTGCCCAAGAGTTGTAATTTTTGTAAGTGAAAAATGTATGCCGGAGGTCATGTTGTTTCTCCTCTGTATATGCCTTTTTGTTTCAGTATACTGTTTGCAGACATCGTGGGCTTCACCCAGTTATCCTCAGCCTGTAGTGCACAAGAGCTGGTAAAGCTGCTCAACGAACTGTTTGCCCGCTTCGATAAACTGGCCTCAGTGAGTATCAGCAATGAATGAATTACCTTAATCATGTTTCGTTAGTGCTGCAAACAGTTATTAGCACACTGTTGCCTATATTTTAAATCATTTTTTTATGCAGTAGTATAATCTTAATCTTAAAACAATAACAAAAATAATATTTTTCCAGTGTTAAATATAGAAAAACAATCACCGGTTGCAAAATCATCTGTTTCAATAGTAATGTTTTTAAAATAAATGCAACTAAAGTAATTTTTAAGGTGTTCTTTTAATTTAGCATTCTATGACTTCTGCTTTCCTGGGTTGAAAATTTCATATGATTCTGCTAGCAACAAAGATAGCCAGAAGGTTGTTTTTTTTTTTTTGTGTCTTCTTTTATATTTCTGTTGTTATTTTGTCTTGACAAAATGTTAAGACAACCAATAAATGCTATCAATGTGCCAACCAGTTTTTTGGAAGGCATGTCAAAAAATAAAGCATTTTTGGTCTGAACAAAAATGCTATCTTTGCTATCTTGTGTCCAGACTGAAATCCTAAAGAAAACCTGTAAAATTTGCCTAAAATAGGCATCCTTGATGTTTTCATAGCAGGGTTGCCAATGGGTGAATGAAAACCCAACACACAGTGAAAAGAGTACAGACATTGAAAGGTTAAATTTTAAAAATGTCAATGTCAGTGTGTTATTTTTGTAGCAAGTTTTTTAATCAGAATAGAATGTACTGTGGTACACTCATTTTAATTTTTAATTGGTTGTGCATTCTCAATAGATATATCTATACAAAAAAATCTACAAAACCCACTGAAATTTCTATGAATTTGCACAGACCTAAGACTCCAAGTTTAATCAGAGTCCCTGTATTAATAAGTGTTTTCTTAAGATCCAATCTCTTTCTATAGAAACTTTTGCAAATGAAACATTTTTATTGTTGTGCAGCAACATCACCAACTGAGAATTAAGATTCTTGGAGACTGTTACTACTGCATCTGTGGTCTGCCAGACTTCAGGGAAGACCATGCTGTTTGCTCTATAATGATGGGCCTTTCAATGGTGGAAGCTATTTCGTAAGTAGTACCTCCTTTAAAAATATGCAAAGCGAAAAAGAAAATAGTTCTGTGCTTCCCTGGTATGGACATAATGTAAAAATGAACAATAAAGAGGGATAAAGTCAGCATCAAATAACGGAAAACTTTGACAGCAAATAACGAAGTACAGAGTATTGAAGTATGGTGTGAACAGTCAAATATGTGTAGTAAATAATTCTTTCTCTATTTCAACAGGTATGTGCGCGAAAAGACAAAAACCGACGTGGACATGCGCGTGGGTGTTCACACAGGCACTGTGCTCGGTGGCGTCCTCGGTCAGAAGCGCTGGCAGTTTGATGTTTGGTCAACAGATGTCACTGTGGCCAATAAGATGGAGTCTGGAGGAATCCCTGGGTAGAAAAATAAAAATAAGATCTTACATCTAGCAGTTAACTCCTTGTGTCTTAAAACATTTATAATCTGCACAGGAGAGTGCACATCTCCCAGAGCACTAAGGACAGTCTGCATGGGGAATTTGAGGTTGAGCCTGGAAATGGAGGAGAGAGGTGTGAGTACCTGCTGGAGAAAGGAATTGACACTTACCTGGTTCTCAAACCCGAACAGGAAGCAAATGGACTCAATGGAACCGTAAGTTATTTTTAGCTAAAAAGAACATTGATTCTAGCCTGTAGTAAAGATGAAAATAAACAAAAGATGCTTTTAATGTCATGTTTAAATATCCCCCTCTTTTTTACCTCAGACACCTGGGGCACTGACCAGCAGAAATTCAAATCAGGTGATCAATACAACAATATCCAATGGGAACACAGTCTCACCTCAGTCAATGCTGACTAGCCCTAAAAGGGAGGTAAATAAAATTGTATGTCTGTTTTTTATTGTGTACTTTTTTGTTGCAAAGGCTAATGTTGTATGCAACTGTGGCATTAGAATAATAAAAAAATCTATGAGATATCTTAATAACCTTATATGCACATTTGATTTCTGTTTTATTACAAACAATCTTAGAGAAATAAAATGGCTGATGAGCAAGCAATCAATAGACGACTGCAGCAGGAACTTCTGGACAGAGAGTCTCAGCAAATGTAAGATGCGTCATCAATTATTTAGTGAACTTTTAAAGCCAACATCTGGTATATTTGTCCTCCCTATGTGGATGCCATTTTTCATACATTATTTTCCAGCATTCTGTGTTGAGTTGTGTTGTTTTGAAACAGAATGAAGGATCAAATCAACCTCGTTTCACTGCGCTTTGTGGATGGAAAGTTGGAGGAGCACTACTCCTCGGAGAAGGAGAAGAGAAGTGGTGCGGCCTTCAGCTGCTGTGTCATTGTGCTCTTTTTCATCACAGCAATGGAAGTGTTTATTGACCCATTGTGAGTTGGTGTTTAATCACTGAATGTTGTTGCAAGTATCTAATTCTCAATTTATTTGGAACTTATGAGCATTAATTTCCTTTTGTAGTGATTTTAATTGTTTCATGTGTTCTTTACCCAGGTTGGTTGTGAACTACGTGACTCTCGCTGTTGGACAGCTTTTGTTGCTTATTCTCACAGTTTGCTCCCTAGCTGCAATCTTTCCTAGGGTGGGAAATAAAGCATTAATCTATTAAGCATTCTTAACCACAAGCCTGTTTATTTTTTTATGCTTAAAAAGAAAATCTATTTTCAATTTTTCCATTTCTTGATTTGTGCTATTTGTGGTTTGTTTTTTATGGTTTGCTGTGTTACAGATGTTCTCTAAGAGGTTGGTTTCCTTCTCAATGTGGATCGACCGCACGCGGTGGGCTCGGAACACGTGGGCCATGGCAGCCATATTTGTTCTAACCATGGCCGTAATAGCCGACATGGTAAGACTGAAGGACATCTTGACAAACGCAGAATCTTTGTAAATGCTGACTGTTGCAATCAACGGAATTAATCCATTTTATGTTGTACACTTTTATTTCCATTTATTCAGAACTGAAAGATTTCACCATTCCAAGCGTTTGTATAGTGTGTGTTGATTTCCATTAGTGAGTTTCCACTTTCCCATCATCAGGTTATCACTGCCTGCTACACTTTTCCCTTCGTGCTCCCAGTGGAGTCCATTAGCTGTCTGTGTTGCTGCCTGCTGCCTAATTTGTCACAGCCTCACAGGGTAACCTGCTACACACGCTGCTGAGTTTTGTCACATAGATGCAGAATGAACCTTCATTTTTGTGTCTTGGTGGACAGGCATGGATGACAGTCCATCTTCAAAGAGCCCCTAAAATTATAAACCTTTTATTTCCTCAAAAAGTGCAACTATGTGTATGTAATGTTGCAACTTGATTTAGAATTTTCTACGGGGCAATAGCAGATGTTGTACAATATTAATATTTTGAAGCCTAAACACTACCATATACACTCTATACTTTACAAATTGGGGCAGAAACAGTTAAAGGGTTGAATGTATTTTTCAATGACTTCTCAGAAGCAGGACAACCCAATGGAAAGTGCAATGGGAGACATGAATGTAAACACAGACTTGATCTTTTTGCAAAAAATAATAAATAAATTAAAATAAAAAATAAATTAAATAAGAGCTATTTATAACATTTATCTCATCAAGTTATACCCATTCAGCTGGGCAAAAGGGCAGTAACATAAATACATTACATTTAGCAACAAAAGATGAAAAATATTAAGAATTGTTTGTATTAAAATCACCTGCACACAAATGAGGTGGATTCCAACAATTTTGCAGTGGCTAAATTTGTTATTTAGTTCATACATTTGATGCCAAAAACCTAAATAGTTTCTCATCTAGTTAAGTTGTTACATTACTGATGTAATCGCAGATTGTAAGTTTCTCATTTATTTGTTAAAAGGTATGTCGCAACAGCAGGGATAACACTCAAAATGGCTTTGTATGTAAACACATACCAGTGACTAAGATCTAAGGAGGTAATTACCTTTTCCACAGGGGAAGGAAATAAGCTCATTATCCCAAAACTACTTGTGGTGAAATTATGGCCCAAGTAAAACTTACTGGCAGTGAAGTTTTTAATCCTCTTCTACAGTTTTATTTTTTCAGCTCAATTTTTTTTAGCGCTTTTTTAAACTATTTAATGTCTTTCTGACAGTATTTTAGCTTGTAACATAAAAAATATAAAGTAATTAGTGTCAGATGATGCAATGTTTTTCAATAAATTTTTTATATGAATTAACACCCATTACTCCTGTTGTCATGTTCTCTGTATCTTTGATTTTTCAGCTAAGTTGTGTCCCACCTTCACTGAGGCTCTTTAACAGTACCTTTGGTCCGATGCTGGAGTCTCTTGGCGACCGCGGCTGTGCAGAAAATCCAAAGTATTACAGCTTCATGGCTGTGATGTCACTCATCGCAACCGCCATGTTGGTTCAGGTCAGCCACCTGATCAAACTGGGCCTCATGGTGTTAGTTGTCACAGCAACAGGAGCAGTAAATATCTACAGCTGGAGTGAGATATACGACTTGAATGATTTTATACAGTTTGCCTCCTACAGGTAAGGAAGAGGGGAATATTGATACAAGACTTTTTTGCCTGCTTCTGCATTTTGCTCTGGATTTTTAGTGGTGTGTGCACGTGTCATTTCTAATGTTGGCCCTCTCCATGTATTTTCAGAACATCCATAGTGCCATCAAAGTATCTCATGACAATGATGATTATTGTCATGATGATGAGCTTTTACTTCTTTGCTCGCCATGTGAGTAAAACTAGGGGAACATTTAACGACACTTTCACTACTGATTTCAAAATATTCTTGTTTTATGAATTCCCTTCTATCAAACTTGTGTTTGTGTAGCTGGAGCGTCAGTCGAGGAAGCTGTTCTTGTGGAAGATTGGGGTTCATGACCAGAAGGAGCGGGTGTTCGAGATGAGGCGCTGGAACGAGGCACTGGTGACCAACATGCTGCCAGAGCATGTGGCCAAACACTTTCTGGGGACTAAAATGAGAGATGAGGTACAAATCAAGTCAAGTCAAGTCCAAGTTTATTTCCATAGCACATTTTAAACAACAATATAACAAAACAGTTGATCAAAGTGCTGCTCAAGGTGTAACTCATCACTATCGTAACAATAAAAAAAAAAAATTAAAAGTTGAATAAACGAATAACTATGACAAACTGCTATACAGAATATGTGTTGAAGATTACAAGGTTCTTTGCTACTGAATGTGTGTAAAAATCAATGGCATGATGGATCTGAGTTGGTTTGTTTACAACAAAATTAACAGATCAGTTTAATAGAAATAAATGAAAGTAATTTTTTTTAAATGCATGCATCCTGCAATGCATCCAAACCATTCGGGAATATAGCATGTTTGTTTTTACCTACATTGTGGGGGGGGGGGTTTGTCTTTCTTGTGAAATACAATCAATGTGTCATAAAAGAGCTTAGATTCTCTTACTATGCAATCTATTGCATTTCAGTGCCATCTTGTGGTTTGTTCCATAATTACATATTTAATCTTATGAAGTATAAAAATATGCATTATCATAAAAGTCAGCACAAGCTACTTTAATGTCATTATTTTTGTTGCAGGAGCTGTACAGTCAGTCTTATGATGAAATTGGTGTGATGTTTGCCTCCATCCCAAATTTTTCTGATTTCTACACTGAAGAGGGCATCAACAACGGAGGCATCGAGTGTCTCAGGATTCTCAATGAGATCATTTCAGATTTTGACAGTGTGAGTTGTGGTGTCTTATCATAATGGACATGAATGATCTGTTTGCATTTTCTTTTTTTCCCAGGGTGCAAAAAAGTTTTTACTTGCACAGGTTTGAATTTACAGTGGATTTCTACTCATTCACAAAGGGTCAAGACTGTACCCTTTGTACAGTACATGCAGCCTCACTTAAGTTTGTTAAAATGTGTTTTATAAAGTTCAAGAGAAACCATATACCTTTTGGCGATGAAAAAGGTCCTGGCAAAATTTTGCACAGGTTTTTGACAATCACATTTTAGAAATACAGACTAAAATGTTCCTATTTAGCGCCATAATCTCTTTAGCCACAATGAAAGGCTTTGTGGATAAATAGAGTCGAGTCACATCGAAATGATATGCGGATTGTCAAGCAATCTGGTGGTAGTAACATCATGACAAGGGTTTATTTTGCTGTCAATGGTACTGGTGCATTTAATATGTTTTTTAGTAATATAAAATAATGAAATTAGAGGACCTTTAAACTATGCAACCTCACCTTATATCAACCAATAACTGGATAAAACTTGGACACAACTGAGTATTGAGCAAGACAATAATACCACAGGATTAACATTAAGCTTATTGACTGACCCCTGACCTCAACCATATGCAACACTTATGGGTCATACTTAAGCAACAAGTCCATGCCATGAAGCCAAACAATTCAAATGACCTCTACCATTTATGCTAAGAAGAGAGGTCAAATGTCCAGATTTAAGTATTTCACAGCCTTAGAGATGGCTACAGGCAGATTCTCTGGAATGTGTTGTGATATATTTCACCAAATATTAGTGTGTTTGTGTTTATTTAG
>CAEFZY010042046.1:0-12204 GCA_903066815.1 Brachyrhaphis roseni
CTTCTGACAGAACTGGTGGAACGGAGTCAGATCTACACGCCTCTTCAGATCTACCCACAAATTCTCCAGGATTTTGATGGCCATGTCAAAACATCGATTTTGTCTTTACGCTACTTTATAACCACTTTGTCTGAATGTTTAGGTTTATTGTCCATTTGGAAGACCAAAGCTTTAACTTTCTGGCTGATGTCTTTAGATGTTGTGTTAATATTTTTGAAGTGCACCAGTTCCTCCTGCAGAAAAGCAGGTCTGCAACACGATGCTGCCACCTCCGTACTTCAAAGTTAAGACAGTACAACCGTCACCATTCTTCCTCCAAATGTAACTTAATGGTCATTAAGTCCAAACAGGTCCACTTTAGTTTCATTAGACCACAGGACATGTCTGCAAAAATTGAGATCTTGGTCCCTGTAGTCTGGATTTCTATGTTTCTTTTGAAGTAAAAGTTTTGTGGTTGATTTCTTTGAATTTTTTTATTATGTTAAACAAAAAAAGCAGGTGTGACTCTAATTAACTGAAATGTGTTAACCTATCAGACGTTTGTGGAAGGAAACCCATAAGGTTTGACTCAAGTCAAACAAGAATCCCTGATACTGACCAACTTCTGAATTGGAAGAAAGTCGTTGAAAAATATCTAAAAAAAAAATGTTCCTACCAGATTTTCTGGCATTTAGCAAATATAAATATTTTAATTCTAACTAATCTGAAACAAAATAATTTTGATCTAATTTAACTTCAAAGAGTGAGAAAAAAATGTGTATGTGACTTTATTTGGTGTAAATATCTGATTTTTACTGTATATTATGGGATGTGGTACAGGTAGAGATGGACAATTCAACTTTAAGGAAAAACAAAAACATCAAAAAGCTCTGCTGATTGCCTCGCAGCACATCTAGCAGCTTCTTTAAAATTGTGCACCCATTTCATGCCTCAACGAAGAAAAATTACATATATAGAGAACATATAATAGAGCATCTGCAAAACCCATTAAAGAAAACAGGACTCAAATTTGTACCATCAACAAACCCTTTTATTCAATCTGCAGCATGAAGATGAGTTTGGGGAAGAAGTGAGACTCAAGATGAAAAGGATTTTCTAAACACAATTAAACGCCGCGCTCCCCTCCATTTTCTACAGGCAGTTCCTTCCTCATGCTGAACTGATGATTGCACTTTCTCTGGGAAATATTAATAGAGTGAAAATTAGACAATGTGCTCTCTCTCTCTTGAAAAACTACATATGCTTGAGGACAGACAATTTAACTGGTCTGGGTCTATAATGATCAAACAGAGATGAATTGGATTCTGGGTCAGCCAGATTACATCTTTTCATTAAACCCAGTTTCACTGCTGCACAGCTCTGCTAGTTCAGATTATTGATCTGTTGGAGATCAAGGGGATTCTTCAGAAACGGTTTTTCAAACTGAAGCTGGTTTAGGAACATTTTAGCATCGACATCTGGGGTTTGGCATAGAAACTCTGAAAAGATTGCATTAATTTTGTTACATTGCAAGCATTTTATTTGGATTTTGCAGGACAGGGCAACACAAAGTAGAGCATTATTGTAAAACAGAAGGAAAAAGATGCATAGTTTTAAATTTCTCTTTAAAAATTTACTTAAAACTATTGTCTGAGTTTAATTTTAAACCTGCAATCACAGCTGCAGCTTTATTAGAGCGTGTCTGTAGTATCTTTGAATGCAATTTTTTATTTTCTTGTGGATTTAGGTCTGGACTTTGACAAGGCCAGGAATCTGCGACCTTTACTTTTAAAGAGACGTTTTTGCAGTCAGTTCTGCTAAATGCAACTCATTTAGAGAGTTGTGACATAAATGTGACGTAAACTTTTGTCACTATAAACTAAAAATGTTTATTGAAGATCTGCAGTAGAAAATCTTTGCTCATTAAAAAAAAATAAAAAATCAACCATTTTATTTATGTGTTCATGTTTTAAATCTAAGAAACACATTATGATTTTTGTGGAAAATAATGTAAACAGAAAAGAAGTTTCCAACATAATGATGATAGCCTGCCGTATGATATCCTCAAAATTAGCATGAGATGCTAGCAGCTCTGTAACCAGGCAGTAGTGATGATATGCCACAGGATCATGAAACACACTGCTAATCACCTCATTTGCTTTTGCTGCTTCTCTCTAAATCCCTGTCTGGTTAGAAAGTCGGGCAGAGAGGCAGAATCGAGGATCTAATATATATATATATATATATATATATATATACAGTTTCACTACAGTTATAGCGTGAGGAAAAGTTAAGACGTTCAAAGTGTATGAATACATTTATAGCGACTGATAAACTTTCTATTCTAGAAGCCTGAGGAGAATCCAAACACAATACATTACACAAATCTGCAACTAAACATGCTCCAGTTTGTCCCCAGTTCCAGTTCAACTGATTTCATCATCTGGTAGCATCTGTATGTACGACTGAGCAGGCCTGCAAATCAAGGATTTAGAGGATTTGGGATATGTCAGTGAGTGACAATGTTTCCACATCGCTCATCAAAGTTAAGACAAAAATCAATAACTCCATAATCTACAGAGGCACTCGTACAGAAAGCGAGATTATTTTTCATCTCCCGTGTCATTTCCACGCCGCTCTCGGCTCACGACGAGGGGCTCCGAGCCAAATCAGAGAGAGAAGCTGATGGGCTGGAAAAAATGGCGTGCTTATCTAAGCTGAGAGAGTGGAACAGATGCAGGATGTGGCAGGATGTGTTATCATGAAGCCGAGTGAAAGGATGAGAGAAGGGGAAGGGAATATCTGCTGCCATGTCAGGACCTCTTCGGTTGGCAGAAAAAAAATAAATAAAAATCCAAACAAAAGCGTTGTATAATTCTGCTTTAATAAAATATGAAGCATCAACTTTCATTATTTACGAAAACAAACAGCCTGTGGGGATCTTAGCTGTCGTAACTCAGCTTCGATCTTCCGTCTTCTGATCAACATCGATCAGTTCTCCAAAGATTTTCCAGCAGATTTCTGCTTCCTGTCGCTTCAACACAATTACTGGAGGTGGATTTCTTATTCCTTTTAAAGAAGACTCAAGTCTGCTGACTTCATGTTTGGAGAGGTCGAGTTTCCAGACGGAAATAAACACCAAGCAAAGTCTTCATCTCTCTTCTTGGGTTCTTTGTTTACCTCTCAGAGCGTCTGCTTGTCGAAGCGTCTGTTTCAGTCGCTCAAGACGTCTGCGGCGAGATCGCACACGTACAGAACGATGGCGAACAAACACAGTAAGGCCACATCACTCACTATTTGCACGAGAACTGATACAGTACAAAGAGTTGCTGCTTGTGAGAAATCTACAAACGTTGAGGGGGATGACATGTCCACAAAATAAAGCAACTCATCTTTAAAATGCTATTAAATATTCCCTTTAGATCACATTATTAAAGCTTTCTAAAAGTAATTCTGTACATGATTTTTCTCCATCGCTTAAACTTTTCTAAAATTGTTAAAACTAACAAGAATTATCGACAGTAAAATACAAGTAAATCTGAGTTTAAAGGTGCAATATGTAACTTCTATATATAAAAAATGCTTTTTTACATATTTATTAAAACTGTCACCATGTTATCACAGTTTGCTGTGAGACAGATAATCAGTGAAAAGATCTCCACTGCTCCTGACCAAAAACAACCAATCAGAGCCAGGAGGAGGGTCTTAGCGCTGTCAATCAACCTCATGTATTTGCTTCTAAATGTGCTGAAGGCACAGAAGCAACTTACAGATACAGGAAAATTGTTTTTCTGCTGTCATGCTCACTAATTGAGCATTCATGACAGGTTGTGCCAGCTGCAGCATAGCAGATAGCAATGACGGGAGGGAGAGTGGAGGTGAGCAGCGCAAAGACAGACCTTTGGACTCTGACTGGTTGCTTCTGGTTACCACTGGGAGAAGGCAGAGGAGATCGATTTGTTCACAGATTATCTGTCACCACGTAATGATTGTTTCAACAAATACAA
The DNA here is from genome assembly GCA_903066815.1 of Brachyrhaphis roseni. Classification (NCBI taxonomy): domain Eukaryota; kingdom Metazoa; phylum Chordata; class Actinopteri; order Cyprinodontiformes; family Poeciliidae; genus Brachyrhaphis; species Brachyrhaphis roseni. Next base: position 3,987 of record CAEFZY010042046.1, read on the forward strand.
ATATTTTTTGAAACAATAAAAGGTAATAAAAGGTACATAATGCATCTTTAAAACAAACCCTTTATCCGCAGATTGTTTATTTGAATATTTTCAACATTATAATTCAGAAGAAAATCACTTCATGTCTTTGCATCGTAGCAGAATATTGAACCACCGCTGAGTTTGACGATTTAAGAAACTGAACGAGGGAAGAAGTGCTTTCTTTTTACCCACAGTGCCACTGGAGCGGACCACGATCAGCGGTCCCAGGGACACCCACAGGGGTCTCCGCAGGTCCTCTTCCTGTCCCAGAAGACATGCAGCTCCTTGGCAGTGTGCTGTGGAGACGACAGCATGTCCAGGTAGCATTCCTTCTCACATAGCCAGCCGGCATCCTGCAGACAGACGTCAACTCATTATCCACAACAGACTCTGGTTATTATGGAGAGTGGATTAGTAACGGACACGCGCAACTCCGAAATGCCTCGAAATGAACTTATCTTTTGTTGGTGGAGCATAATCTCAAAATCAAACTCTTATTTTTTGAATCCCACATTAGAAAAGTAATATTTTTAAGATTAGAGTCTCATTTCTCTAAGCCATTTCTTCACTGCACAAACACAAAATCTTACCAAGTATTTTTCTTGTAGTTTCTAGTGCAAATATCTTGGTTACAATAAGCAGTAAACCAATTAATCACATGGAATCAATTAATCACAATAATTTTGATCTGTAAAACAGACTTTATTGTTGATTCCATTTTGTTTAATATTTGATATTTAAATATTTACTACTGTTAAATGTTTTTCAGAAATTAAATTTTTTTAATCTTTGAGTGGATATATGTGTAGTAATAAGCCTTTATTATTAAATTTTTGTTGAAAATGTGACAATACTATTGTTTATTTCTATAATTTCTAGGACAATTTATCATCAAGCAAAATGTGTTATTGTGACAGGCCTAATCTTGACAAAACTAACTTGCAAGTAACTTTTAAGCAAGATATAAGCAAATATTTTCTGATTATTGATGGAAAAAGTTCTAGTTACTCAAATTAAAGGTGGGATTTTTCTAGATTTTTTAGAGTGAGATGGAGAGGCTGGTATAACAGATTTATTTGTTTTAAGGGTTTTTACTCATCTTTACCAGGCGGATCAGTTAAAGGAAACGGTGTGTTGCTAAGCGACATTAAAAATAAATGCCACAAAGATGTAATATAAAACTTGTTTGCCCTACACAACTATTTTCCAACGTGAAATATCTGTAAACTAGTTGAAACATGCTAGATTAACGGGAAACAAAGCTCTATCTACAACTCAGCTGAAATGGATTTGATTGAAATTGAATTTATTCAACTGATAACATTATAAAAGGTTATTAAACATGACTTCTGCTCCAGTTTCCTTTTCGAAAGAAGAAAGTATCTGTAAAATAATGAGTTACAAACAAATGTACGAATAAAGATCAGTTTTCTTTCATGCAGCTTTGATTTTATGCAACGTGCAAATGCTGCTGCTTTTCTCTGGAGGAAACATTATTTGTATGCATTATTCATTTCCCTTCTTGAGTTTTTCTCTCTTAATGTCAAACTCTGACCTTTGTGAATCCAGTGGTAATAAAGGTGTACAGTGAACATCGGACACAACAATGTAGAGCATCAAAAGCCTGATTAGTTGCTTTGCAGCTCAGAAAAAGTGAATCTCATTTGTTTCACCTGATATTTCTGCGGTCCGACGGCTGCCATCCATATTCCCATGCTTACATCTTCTCCCTGTAACAAAACAACCCAGACGGGAGGCTCATTTTTATAGTAATGATTATCTGTCACGGCCGCTAAGCATGACAGCTTACAAGGGCGATTGTAGATAAAAAGAAAGGAAGAGTGAATTTCAGCCAAGATTTTAGATTAAATTTTTTGACTTTTCAAATTCATAAATTTCCATGTTTTTTTGGCAGAAATTTACTCTTTTTTTTTTCTATCTCCATCTAAAGCTATAGCTCAGTGATCGCTACCTGATAGGCCTTCAGCTTCTCTGCGTTGCTGGCAAGCCACTGGACCAGGTCACGAGAAACCACGTATCCAGAGCCGCAGGCGAACGCCGGGTAAGCCGGGCTGGCGTACTCCAGTTCCTGCCACTTCCCTATTCGATCCACGGCCCAGCTCTGCCTGAAACTGGGTCGGGAGATAATATACAGTCAAAGGCAGAACCGAGGAAAGAAAAAAAAAAGAAAAGACATCATCATCATCAAGATCCGACACCGAGCTGTCCTTACTTCCCCCACCAGAAGTTTCTGCGCTTCAGACCCTTGTGGTCAATTTTCATTAACACCGAGTCCACGTCGATGTAACAATCATCATCCGTCTTCAGCAGCAGATTAAAGTCAGCGTTTCCCACGGACCTGTCAGAAAAAGAAATTTGCAACTTTAATTAAAAAAAAAAAAAAAAAAAAAAAGCACCCGATTGTTTGCAATATATCACAGCAGATTTATTCTCAAATACCACAGAGAGAGAGAAGAGGACAAGAAGTCTGCAGATAACCTTAGAGGAGCACACACTCCTGGTAAAATGCCAGACAAAATGAGACCATGACACAAAATTTCCAATATAGTTTTGTGCAATAAATCCCACACAACTCGACCAAAAAATAAAATAAAAAATAGGTAGGAAGATATTTTATTACTCCCTGAGGAAACTCGCTGCCACGACAGCAGCAGTGAAGCCATTTAAAACAAAACCAACAGAAAACATGTAACATGGTGCATTAGTAATATAAGGACATCTCCATCAATTATCTATACATGGTACAGTATATAACGATGTATAGAGTCAAATAAATGAGTGAATGGAAGATCCAGATATGATTGATTGTTGGTAGGAGGGTTTAATGGCTGCTAGCAGGGATCAGAAATTAAGAGGAAAAAAAAATAAAAATGTTGCATAACCTGCTGCAGATTTAGTACTACATGGCGTCAATTATAGTCAATCTGATTAATGTGAAATAAGGTTGTAGCACTGTTACTTCGCAGAGTACCTGCAGGTTTCAGCAAGATGTCTTCACATTGTGAACTTTTCCATGCTGAGGAATCAGAAGATGCTTAAACAACCTTTCAGTTGTTTAAGCTGATAAATAATCAGAGATTATTTATCAAACTCCTATATTATCGCATCTCAAAAACAGGAATGTGTACACTTTCTAGACCCAATGCAGCTGTCAATTTAAAGCCTGATACCGCTCAGGGAGTACATTCTGCTGTCTGATGACTCACAACGGTGAAGCTTCTCCGACTGACTGATTGCAGCCGTAATTTTAGCACAAAGACGTTTTGAGGCAACGGCACGCTTTCATTTCAGGTTGCTGATTTCCTCTGAGGGCTCAGGCAATTTGGAGACAGAGAATCGAGTCATTAGCACTTGGCATACCATTTATAGAACTGAAGCAACTTGGAAGGCACGTTCCTGTAGGTGTCCACCACGTCTACGAACACCACATCGCCATGCCTGAGGCCTTCCTCCTGCAGAGTGGCGTCCTCCCGCCTCAAACCGGAGGCGTGCTTCTCCATCCTGGCAGCGCGGCCTCGCAGGAGCTCGGACAATCCGTCTTCATCTGACACCCAGGTACCAACACGGAGGTAATCAGGAGCAAAACAATAGAAAAAGATTTGTTTTTAGATGCTGCAAGGATTTATTCTGCTAGATTTTCAACAAAAGCGCATTCTTGAGAGACGATAGCTAATTACTGGCTGTCAATCAATGATAAAGCTGCAACTTGTTACAAAATGGATCATTAAGTCTGTTTTCAGAGACGCTGAATGATTAATTTAACTTTTTTCCACACAAAATGGCTATGAATTCATTCTTAGACAGAAACAGATGTAAACACATACGAGTAACAATCAATAATCCAACAACAACAGGTGTCCATCTGGCATAGGTGCACGAGCTTTCAGGTATCTCTTTACCTGCCAGAATGAGCAATGCCTTTTGGAGCTTTTAGATTAGGATTATCTTTTTCATAACAGATGGCTCTTGGAGGGATATTGATTGAACACTTTTCATAAAAAGTGCAGCTGAATCAACGCCATCGCAGGACTAACCGTAGATGGTAAACGTGAATCCTCCAGCCAAACCGGGAAATCCAAGAGCACTTCTGTGAGGCAAGACGCCTTCTGCAATCTGCATTTCCAAAGAGCAAAACAACAGTTTTACACCCTGAAATGTGTAAACATTACTCCCGGTGCGGCTTTCTTTGAGACGTAAATACTTACAGAGGAGATCTTGAGGACGCCGCCGCCATCATTGAGCTCCACGGACGAGGAGTTGACAGTGGTGAGCAGAGCAGAGTCTTGACTCTCCCAAACCAGCGTCCCCTCAAAACCCTAAACAAAAACATGATGTTCAGATTTTACACTGATTTAAATAAATCAAATGATTGAACTTTTACACATTTTGTCATGTGGTTTTATGTATCTGCTCTGAATCCCCAGAACCAAACATGCAGAAGCAGCATTCTGCTTCTATGCACCACAAATCTGAAACAAACTTCCAGAAAACTGCAAAACAGCCGAAACACTGAGTTCCTTTAAATCGAGACTAAAACCCACATGTTTTTAGTTTGAACTGGATATATGTCTGCTGTTCTGTCTGTTGTGTGGACGTTTCTGTCGTCTCTAGAAATGCAAAACTGGTGGAGAAATACCCCAAAATGACATGCAGCTATAACTGCAACAAGAAATAGTCCTGCAAAGTATTTACTCTACGGGATGAAGAACCTTTCATATTTTTATTTGCACTACTTTGTGTTGGTCTAGTAGTGCATAAAATATCACAAATTTGAGCTTTTTAAAGGTCAAAACCTTCGTTATCTAGTATGATTCAGATGTTTTCCAAACAAAACTGCATTAAAGGTTAATGTAAAACCGAGATACTGCATTTTTGAGGTTTCACTGCCATGTGAGAAAAAGTGATATTCTGAATGAGGAATGAGTAAAGCAAGATGTTTAAAATGTTACAGCATGCAAAGCAGCACAGTTCATAAAAACAAGAGCGGACTTAAGTTTTATCGCAATATTTAGTGATAATATTGTGATAATGAAAAGTGACAGTAAGAACTATTTATTGCTATTTTAGGTAACTATGTGGCTGCTCTTGAAATACACATAAAGCATGATTTTAACCACTAAAATGCTCACAGTATCTGCATTAAACATTTCTTTTTATTTATTGGTATGTATTAACACACATATTAAAAAAACAGTGGAAAAAATAGCATATAATCCTGACAACATGCACAGTTTTTAGACATTAATTGGAGTAATAAATCAAAATCTTATGATTAGAAATTTATGACAATAAACCCCTGATTAGAAGGTCATTTTTGCTCATATTATATATACACATATTAGGATTTAAAATAAAATTTTAATTAAAAAAAAAGAAGGAATGAGCTATTTGCAAAAAAAGAAATCCATGTTTTTGACTCAAGCCTGAGGGTTTTCTTCCCCGGTTTGGTTGAAGCGCGGCACCCTGAGTGGAGAAACTGACCTTGGGCAAGATGAACTGCTCCACTGGTTTGTACCACACCCAGTTCACCACGGTCCCCGTGCTGATGGAGCTGAAGCGGGCTGTAACCACAGCCTCCTGCAGAGAGAAAAGAAAAACTAGAGTTATTAAAGAATCAAGAGCGATCCACAACAAAACACGAACGCAACAATTTTTAAAAGTGAGGTCAGCCGAGTCCTCCAGCTGCCCCCAAGCTCAGTTTCTACCGAACTTCACAGATAAAAGCGCTCCATCACCTCCTGGTCCAGCTGCAGAAGCTTCACCGTCACATTGCCGTGCAGCTCAGGCTGCGTCCCACTGGAAAACACCCCGAGCCGGGTGATCACCACCGGGTGCAGGACTTTAAAGTCCAGAGCAATGGCCGACACGTCGGAGGAGACGAGCAGCGAGGGGTCGGCCACCGTCACGATCTCCATCTCTGCATCCTGACCCAACACTGCATCACAGTTGGTCGGGAAAACACATTTAATATTTATTACTAACATGCAGACAGTATTTTTTTCTGTGATAAACACTCAGCGCCTTTAAAGGAAGAAAAAAAAAAAACTCTTTAAAGCAACACTAGCAGCTCTCTCAGGAGCTGGTTTTCTGGATTGCTCGCTTCAAAGTGAGCTCCTGCTCACCAGCGTGGCTTCTTAATTACAAAAGAGAAGTTTATTATTCGGGAGATCAATGGAAAGATCAAGGCTGTTAAAGAGAAGCAGGGTTTTCACTTTAGATGCAATCTGCACCAGTTTCACTGCTCCATCCAAAATAAAGGCAATTAGAGGTGAGGAATCACAGGGAGCAAGCAGCGGTTTATCAAACCAAATGTTTTTCTCCCTGACAGAGTGGAATTGAACTGCAGCATCTGAAGATGTAGGTGATGTTTCTGTGCTGATTAAATACAAAAGCTTAGCCTGTGCAAGCTTTTCAAAACAAATGGAGCGCCTGCTTGCAAAGCCCTGTTTGTGATTTGTAGATTCGCTATAACATTAGTAATAAAGCTTAATTATCATTTGGAGTAATTTTATTTAAATTAGATTTGGCAACTACATACTTCTGGATCTGTTTTTGTTTCAAAGCAATTCAGCTGGCGCATTATTTGTCTCCTATGGTGCTATTAGCATTATTTAGTAACATTAGCTTTGATGGTTTGTTTAGAAAAATGAGTGTAAGTTACTTTGTTCAGATATTTGAAGGCTTTCCAAACTATTACTGCAGTTTGAAAGAAGCAAATGTGAAGAACCATATAGATCTGCTTTTTCCTCCTACTACTCTACAATGATAATTAACTATACAGACTTCAATTCTGTACTATAAGTTGAACTGAATTCTTGCAAATCTCTCAGGTGTGTTGGGATGATGTTTGTTGAGAATTTGTGCAGTAAAAATCAGAAAAATGAATGGTTTTTTTATGTGACATGCTGATTCATGTAATCTGAGCCAACAGAGCCGCAGTAGCAAAAGCAACAAATGCTAAGTTCGCTCAACATCCACCTGGTGTGACAGAGGAGAGAGCGTCTGCACAGTCATCCTGAATTAAACGGTGGTGACAGAGGGGAAATGCATGAAGTGTGTGTTACACAACAGGCAGACTTTCACATAATAATCCTGCTTTCCTATCTCACAGAACTTCAAAGACCAAACCTGCTTTATTTATAGTGCACTTTGAATTAAAATGTGGTTTACAAAGTGATGTGCATCTGTGTAGCACAGCAGAAACATTTAATCAAATGTACTCTTCTTCCTCACTCTTAGGCTGCAATGACGTAGATAAGCTGGTAAATGATTTTCAGTCTAAAGTTTCAGATGTTATTGATTCCATTGCCCCAATTAGAATGAAGGTTGTGTCTGGTAGGGCGAAATCCCCATGGAGAAATCTATAAAGAAAGACTTCGTTACTATCACCTAACACTAAAACATGCAAGGGAGGCTTTCTTTGCAGATGTCATTAACAAAAACATTAACAATGCTCGAGCCTTATTTGCAACAGTTGACAGAATCACAAATCCTCCTATGATGTTAAGTTCTGAATTTCAATCTAATGCCGCCTGTAACAAGTTTTCCAGCTTCTTTTCAGAAAAATTTTTAAAAATCAGAGGATTAATCTGCACATCGACTACCAAGCCAGGACCAATGCTAAACTCAAACAAAACAAATACAGGAAAAATGACCCAATTTCAATTACTTCATTATAAAACCTTAGAAGAAATTATAAATCAACTAAGCTCAAGTACCTGCTGTCTGGATGTCCTACCCACACAATTCTTTAAGAAAGTCCTGCCTGCTATTGCTTATGATCTGATCCAAATAGTAACTCATTGCTCTCATCAGGCATTTCCCCCCAGGCTTTTAAAACAGCAGTAATCAAACCACTGATAAAAAAGAATAATCTGGACAAATCACTACTGCAGAAATACAGGTCGATCTCCAACCTCCCATTCATCAGCAAAATTATTGAAAAAGCTGTGTGTAAACAGTTAAATAGCTTCCTAACAATAACCAACTGCTTTGACTCCTTCCAGTCTGGTTTTCGTGCTCACCACAGCACAGAGACTGCCCTCGTAAAAGTCTTCAATGATATCCATGTAAATACGGACTGTGGGAGAACCACAGTGCTGGTTCTGTTGGACCTCAGTGCAGCTTTTGACACTGTGGACCATGACATATTACTGAATCGACTGGAGAGTTGGGT
>CAEFZY010042049.1:0-28990 GCA_903066815.1 Brachyrhaphis roseni
GTGACGTCAGAGCCTTACGTGCAAACAGCCCATACATAGTAACACAGCACTAAACAGGGCTGGTTAAAAAACATACGAGAGGCATTAACTTGCGTCTTCCTCGACACATATATTCCTCCTGTCTCACTCTTACCTTTTCTGCTGGAGCGCCCCTGGCAGCGTTAGAAAAAAAAAATTCATAAATAAGCTGCATCGTTGTATAAGCCGCAGGGTCGAAAGCGTGTGACAAAAGTCGCGGCTTATAGTCCGGAAATTATGGTACTTTGATTTCAAAACAGAGCGACAGGAAACAGCCGTCTTCTTGTGTATTTTCTAGAGAGTATAGATCTATCATTCTGAGATTTCCAAAAGCCTCTTAATATTTTCAAAACCAGCATATTCCATATCAGCTAGAGGTTCAACAAAATAAAACAGAGCAGCTTCTCTGGAAGTTTAGCCATCCTCTTATCTTCCTATGGTTGAGAATTGCCTGAACAAAGAGCCAAAATGTCTTGTAGAAAATGTTTCTTTCACAAACCTTTTTAAACCTCTTGCACTTACTCTGGCTTAATTTTAAACAACTCACTGTGACTGAAAATGGCTATCATTTACCATTAAACCTAGTAAAAAAAAAACTGATCCGCAAGAGGACAGAAAAGTTTGCAAGGGAGCAGAGAGGTTTACTAGCGCAGATTTGATGTGTGCAGAGAAAAAGTTTGCGTGCTAGTAGAAAATGTGAAGGAGCACAGAAAATATTTGAAAGAGAGCAGAAGTTTTGAGATTGAAAACTTAAGTTCTCATCTTATGGCAGTAAAATTCCCCCCATGAAATGCTTGAAGTAACTTTTCAGAGGTAGTATATAGAGAGGTTCCTGTCTGCAGATCAGTTATATACAAATGAATTCTTCATGTTCTAACTCCAAAGAATTTAGCTCTGCAAAAGCAGAACTAAATCAGTTAGTTTTAAGAAATACTACTTGCTTATTTTGAGAAACAAAACATTTCAAAAGTGGTTTCCTCAATTGACATTTTTTATCACTTGAGTAAATTACATGATAGTATTTGTAACAGTACACAGTTTTAGTTTGCTGCTAGTTCAGAAACTCAGATTCCTACACAAAAACACCACAACAATAGCAGAAAACATCTGAATCAGTTTCATATCCTGCATATGAATACAGCTGAGTATGTTTCTGCTTTTCCAGGTTGAAACCACCAACCACAATACAGAAGCATGTGCAGGAATAGCTACATATTTTACTGCTGGTGCAAGAGAGAATTTCAAATTTAGGGGTCTCCATAGATTTGGTGGTAAAAATCTATGCCCTGACACACTGTTCTCATTATGCTAGTTTGCTCTTTTTGTTGCACCTAAAAAAAACCTTAATCCATAAATTCTTCATTTTGTTAAGCTGGGGGCAATGACTACATAATCAAATGCATATTTCATTAGCATGTGAGGAAATTGTTGTTGATCAGTAATAATTAATTCACTTCTACTCAACCTCCTGCTGACTTATGAGGCTTTCAAGAGAGATTTCACAAGACCCTTTTATATCTTACTAACACAAAGGCTGACAAAAAGAACCATCACCTTTTTTTTTTTTTTTCTCTCTGCATGTATGTGAGAAAAGGTTAGACAGAAGGGTTTTACCTGCCCTTCTGTCTCACCCCAGACCTGAATAAGTACTGGCTAGATGGAAGGTCAGCCCCCAGGATCTGTCCTGCAGACCTGATGGTTTGTTGCCGTTTGGACCTGTCCTGATTTGTGGACATGTACAGACTCGGATTAGCTAATCAGGAGTTTTGGGATATTTCCCGGGAGGCTGGTCTGATGTTTTGTCTGAAGGCCTGGTTTCCTGGTTTTACAGAACAGTGCTCTATTATAGATCTAACGTTTAAGATTATAATTACATCGTGTTAATAAATACAAATAACAATAATTATTATTGTATTAGAATAATTATTATTGTTATTTTTATTATTATTACTGTAGCCTCAGTTTCCAGTTCTTACCTGACAGAAGTTGGACCCGTTACATTCTTCTGTCTCAGTGGACCATTTGATTCATGGTTTGATGTTTTGTACATAGAGAGATGGTTTCCATCTACTAACTGCCTGTTCTGCTCTGACCTCATCTAGGAAATGTTAGTCAATACCTTTGTTTATTCCAAAATCATACTTGCATACATATAACTAAATACTACATGAACATTATTAATTCAGCTTGACAACATGTATTGGTTTGTCATGTTAATAAGCAACCATGCTTTCCTTGCGGTTAACTGCCAACCAGATGCTGACTTTTGCCACGATTGAAAAGGTCAAACAAACAGACTAAATGATTTCCTCTTTTTTTCTCCAGCAGCTGCTGCTCTTGGAGCCAGCAGACACAAATATGATGCTTCTGAGCTGTAATCGACCCAAGGGCCAAGGTCCTTTACTGAATTATTCTGTTCTGTTCATCTCCTCATCTAATAAAACACTGAATGAGCAGCCAGTCAAAGGCAATGGAAGGGATTGGCAAAAGAAGGGCATCTGTCAGACCTCGTGAGCCAGACAGCAGTCATTTAAAGCCCCTTTTCAGGTTAAACTTCCGGGCGAATCTCACACAACTTCCTGGGGAGCAGCTGGTTTTGGTCAGCTTAAGAGGAACAAGTCAACATTGTGCTAATTGAGATGCAGAGAGAATAAAGAATATGGATTACAGAACAATCAAGTTCTTCTACTTCCTATACAGATTAAACAAAGTATTTGTAATTAAGGGTCAGCTTAAGTTCTGTCAGAAATTTTTGCTCAAATGTGCTTCATTTTTATTCCTCCCTTCTGGATTTTCAAAGCTGAGAACTCAAAGCGTACAGAATTTAACAGATGAATTTGGCCAGATTTATTAGGCCACTGACAACCAAGGTCCAGACCAGGAAGTAGTTGAAGTTTAACACACCTCTCTGGAGCTTCTGCAGTGTTTACCTATCAATTACTACATTGAGACAGAGCCTTGCCCATGGACCTAAATGGATTAGCAGAAAAGAAAAGGAAGAAAAGAGAGAAGAAAGGAAAAGAGAATAAAAAGAAAAACAAAACTGTAAAGAAGGACAAAGAAAATTCCAAAGCATCTGATAGCAACCCTGGAACATCCACAATGCTTCACTACTTCTTCCCACCCCATAAAACGATGGTACGCTCAGCTTTCAAATGGACATTAAAATATTCAAGAATTGCTTCAAAATTTCCCTCCTGCTGGCTGCTGCTGCTCTTATTCACAGAATTAGTTGTGGTCAGTGCATGAAAATTGTGTGTGCAGCAGCAAATAATGAGTGAAAACACTAACCACTCTACAGAAAATAATGGAGCTTTGGCAAACAAAGGAAGTAGTTTTTCCCAATAAGGCGCCCTAATTACAGAAAAGAATTATGGCTTTGTGTTTCATTCGCTCCCTATTGTTTCTTATTCAGTTCACAACCAAATAAAAAACAAATCCTCCCATAAACATGTCCATAATGAATTACTGCTCTCAATTACTAGTTCCTAGATGTTTTAATAGAGCGTGTGCAGTAGAGAGTAACATCCGTCAGACAACATGGCTTTTCATGAATGCTGCAAAAACTTTCCACATTTTAAATTGGTGTAGAACTCGGCCAGATTTCCACATGGCTCACAATTTTCTTCCTTCACCATACTGCAATGGTGACCAAAGCATGGCCTGAGAGCCATTTGTAGCCCTGGAAATTATTTTGTTCAGCCTCTGACCACAAGTCCAGAAAATGATGGCACTTGATAAATTCAATGTCTGTTAGTGGCTTCACAATTGTTGACTGTTTGATGCGTTTAATGTTTTTATCCTTTCAATGTGTAAAGCACTCTGAACTGCCTTGTTGCTGAAATGTCCTATTTGAATAAACTTGATTGGTTGAAGCCAAAAATGGTAATTATATTACATATATATAGTCAATAAAATAGAAAACAATTCACAACCCATTTTTCTGTTTTTCTTCTCATAAGGCAACAGTTAGAAACCCTTTTATGTTTTTTATAATTAATGTTATTCTTATTTCATTAAAAATTTTATTTATTTTTGAGCAACTTAAAGATAAAAAGACACACTAATGTTTGCCTTTTTCATTTAATGAATTTTTTGGTAGTGAATTTCCCAGTTGTGGTTCTATAACTAATAATTAGTATCTATCTTGAAAGAGCTAGCTAACCAAGCACAGGGATCAAAGTAAATAATTTTAAAAAATGGAAGTCAAAAATATTAATTCATACATGAGAGCTCAAGATGACTTCCATAGTTATCACTTTGCTGCTAATGCACAGAACTTTCTGCATTAAGCGACAAAAGTAAGGTCATTATTTTCTATTGCATAGTTTCCAGGAATATAAACTGATACTTATATGGTATTAAATAATTGCGTATGAAATGGAATTAGAAAGGGACAAAATTACAATGTATTGGTCCTAGGTGGAGATACGATTTGAGAAAGGGGCAAATTCCTTTCCCACCATTTCTCTTGGATAGGCTAAGGCTGTGGTGTCCAATCTTTTTGCACTGGAGGAGGAGTGCGGCAAATGTCACAATCTGAAAGAGGGAAAACAGGGGTCAGGTTGCCCCGTCAGACCATCAGTTCCCGAAACCATACACACAAAAAAAAACATCTAAGAGCATGTGGGGTCAGTGACCCTGTCAGACTGTGCACAGAGTAAAAAGCTTACGGGTCCAAATGAGCCAATCCTTTAAGACCGCAACAGGATTAATAAAATATAAGTGTACAAGTTTTACATTTTTTTGGTTGAATGGTTTCTTTTTTGTTGGTTTAGAAAATACCTTTAGTCTAATCTCCACAACAAGAATGATAATTTTTTTCTAATATTCTTTCAATTTTTAGCTACGTTTAATAGGTTGGTGCCCAAGTCTGTTGAGTAAAAAGTTGTGGATGTTTGTGGCCTGACTTCAATGATATTATAATCAAAGTGGAAAAAAACATGGCTAATAGAAGACAAAATAATTTGTGTTGTATTGAACATTTTCCATTTAACAAAATCTCATTCTAAAAACATATAAGTGTTCATCTGTATCAGCTCAATTTCCTGGAGGGTCAAATTTGTACCATTCTTAAACTGCAGTCAGGGTCCACCATAACCCTAACCCCTGGGCTTTGGAGACCCCTGGACTAAGAGGATTTAACTCATCCAGCATCTGATCTCAACTGACAGCGAAAATCTTACTCACTGTGATAAATCTAAGGATCACATGAGCATCCTTATAAGCGAGAACCCCGTTAGACAACAGGGAAGCTGACTTAGCGAAAGCCTCTCAATCTTACTTTACGTCCATATGCGCAAGTAATCCCAAATCCATTATCTCAACAGACAGTCGAATAAAGTGATCCAGTTGGGTCGGAATAGATCAATGGGTTCCCAGAATGTTATCTCAACTGCTGTGCAAATGGTATTGATCGATTCTTGACCACTGGTGGTTCCAGTCCTGGTTAGCTGTAGTAATTAACTAGACTATTCTGAAGGAGAAATGAAGAAGCAAATTCAATATGGAGTGTCTCTCCCAGGCTGTGAGGTGATTACATTTCAGAGTAATAATACCAGCTGCCAATAGAACCAAAGCCACACCCTTACAACAAATGTAAGGGGATTTCTTTAAGAACGGGAATGCTCCACCTGTGAGTCTGTCGGATCGCTAGCATAACTCTACCAGATCCAGAAGCAACTGTCCAGGGGGAGACATGACACCTAGCACCATGCACACATTGAGGGAAGAGAATTTATAATTGTAGTTCGCCAGCAATTGGCCTCACTTGTGTGTAGCCATTCAGCACTATACAAGGCCAACAGGCAGACATTCAGGCAAAGCTAAGATTGTCAGAAGCAAATGGAATAGAAAAGAAATATTCTTTATTGTCCCACAATGAGGAAACTTCAGTGCAACAGCAGCAAAATGACAGGCAATCAAAGCAAGAAGATTCACACAAAGATAATATAAAATATGTAAAAAGAGAATAAAAAAGAATACAATAAGAATAAAATGTTAACAGAAATACAGCACAGTTATTAAAAATACCTTACTGTCTTCGTATATTCATAAGCTTCATATATGTACAGCACTATAATTAGAATCATTTCATTTCTAACATGTCATCCCTGGACAAAAGGACAGGCATCTGAAATGGCTCAGCCTCTTTTTTTAACAGAGAAATAAATAAGAAAGGAATCCAGAAAAAGTTTTAAGTAAAAAATAAATAAATAAATAACCAACTGGACTGATATTTTGTGGTATATTGCAAAAAAAAAAAAAAAAAAAAAACGAAAACAGTTTAGTTTGACAGCAGAGACACAGATTGGATTAGAAAAATAAAGGTTGTAAACCTCTGGAATAATTAAAAAATTAAGGATTTTTTGTGATAGTCAAATGCTAAAAGAAGACATACACAGTTCCATTTAAAACTGTTATAATCCCAACGACATCAGCATCCCCGCACTGAAATCTCAAACCGTCAGCCATTAGGAAACAGCATTTTATTTAACAAAAAATAAGATCAGGATTATAATCCAGTTATACGAACCGCTGCCATCAAATCACACAAAAAATGCACAACTTTGTGTTTGAAACACAGAGGAAAAATGGGTTGAGAGCCTTAGGCAATATAGGAAAGGCCAGCTGGGTGCTTAAGGTTGTTGTGTAGAGGATGGGCTGCAGGCTGGGGCCGGACCCTCTGGGGAGTTTGTGGAAGAGAACAGGGGTTGTGGCTGAAGGGGTTGTGACATGGCACACACACCCCCACACGCACACACACACCCCCACACACAACTGTACTAGGACTTAGAGCTGGCCCAGAACAATAAAAACCACACCCTCTGGGTCTCACAAGGTGTTCCATCTTCTGACTCTTTAAGAAGATTACGCTAAAAAAGGATTACATCAAGGAGAATTAAGGTAGCTTGGCTCATGTATGCAAAAAGAGGCTGAATTTTAGTTGGAAATAAAGAAAGTTCATGCAGCACCAGCTAATCTTATCTTCTCATAAACTCAAATAATTCTGTAAGTAAAACACTACAAGGAAGAAAGAAACAAGGGAAGGTGGACCCTAAGTATAGTTAATGTAATAATGAATTCTATTATTTTGGATATTGAAATAATTTGGAGGAAACTAATTATTAACTTGTTTGTTTTCACAATTAGGGGAAAGGTTTTACAAATAATGTTTTTGTAAATGAGTAAAATAATTCAACCATTGTTAAGATAGTGTATTTCTAAAGAGTCTTATTGTAAAAAAAAAATAGCACCATTACAATTTAAAATATCTTCCAGTTCCAGTGTTAAGTCTTCTTTAAAACATTTATTGATCTTTGAGAGGAAAAACTTGCACTATTATGGCACTATCAATATACTACTTGGTCTCAAAATGATATCATTTATCACAATGATTTCTGGGATAATTTTTCTCCAGTAAAATTTGTTACTGTGTGTCGATCAATCAACCTTAAATTGACTTCCTAAAACCACGAGTTTGGTCGACACAAATAAATATGCTCCAACAAATACTAAGAAAAATGTAATGTTAAAAAAAAAAAAAAATCAGCTGTGAGAGGAGCATCTTGAACACCCCATACAGAGTGGAGCTGCTATCTGTCTGCTGAGCAAAATGATCTTAGATTAGGCTACACCTCTACATCTACAGGCTTATCATGTGTCTGACATCTGTTTAGGTTATTTTCTTGTCAAACGTCCTGTACTTCTATTATAAAGTCTGTGTGGTAAATAGGATGAGAGGATGGAGGAGGATTTCCATTTAAGCACAACAAATAGAGGCTTGCTGCTAATGAAAAGGAGTATTTATTAGGCTGCCAATCTGACTGTCTGCCAACTCCCTCAGGGGCTTACTGAGGTTGGGGGGTGAGGGGGGATTCGATCTACTCAACAGATAGCAAGCGCATCTGAACCAGAGTTCAACTAAATGTACGGTGTTTTCACCAGAGGTTTTATCAATAACAAAAAAGGAAAGGCTTGGTGAGGCGGAGGGGAAGAAAATATGAGGTATGAGGTTAGAGTTTGCACAATGGCTTTCAGTTTCCATTATCTTCCCAGAGATGCCTGTGGCCACAGCGGTGCCCGAGCAAGTGTTCTCCCACACCCCATTACAGCACACACACACAGAGGCAGGGAAGAATGTACCATGAGGGACCACCAGCTGTTGCAGCGACAGACATAGAGGAACGCCCCAAAACTCTTCTATCATCAAAATCTGGTGTGCACATTTTTCCCTCTCCGACACAGATTCACCGTCACACTGTGATTTCATCCTCCGGTATTAATCAGTCACTTACTTACAAGATGTGATCCAGATTGACATTCCCGTCCAATTTATTATGATTAGATCATGCCCATGGTGCTAAAATTCCGGCTAAATACACACCTCGCGTCTTCCTACAGAATGTGACACACAGATGTAAAGATTCCTACATTCTGAACTGAAGCGTTTAAAAAACAATACGGTTTTATTGATCTCCTTCACTTCCAGTTCTCACGCAGTTATAAGATGAGCTACCCACCTCACAATACGCTCGACCTTTGACACCTATGAATTGCGGAACCCCCTTCCATGCTGCAAACATGCCCAGCAGTCACTTTTTTTTATGATGGATAGAAAGCAAAAGGAAAGAGGTGGTTTCAGCGGCGGAGCACTGCCTTTCAGTGACCAGCTGCGTCTGAAGTGGCCTTTCGAACCACTGCTCTTTATGTGTCATGAAAGGTTTGAGCAGAATAAGAGGAAAACCTAATCGCTTCCTGTGAGCCATTCATTTTAAAACCACTAAAATCCCACCAGTTTGACCACAAAGAAGAGGGATTTCTGCAAACTGCCTTGAATTTTTTTAGTAGGAATAAGAATTGGCGATTTCAGCTAGCATTATACCGATGAATTCGCTTGAGACAGGAACGGATTTTTTTTTTTTTAACTCAGTGAAAATACTACAGCTAGGGGAGTTATTAATGCCCTTGATGATAGGCCTGTTGCAGTAAAACAGAAATCAATTAATCACATGATGGAACAAAAAAACAAACTCCATCATTTCCATTTGCATAATTTATTATTTTTTTCTTTTCTCTCTTTCTACCAAAAACTGGATGACAAAAGTTTTCAGTCTGGTCCTTTTTTGAAGGACAATTTTGTTTACAGAAACTTCATTATTTATTTATTTGTTGTTTCTGATGTTATTTTATTTACTTTGGATATTTAAAATGTCTTCCAGTTCCAGTGTAAATGTTCATTAGAATTTGAAATGTATTGATTGTTGAGAATGTATTCTTGCATTATTATACCATCACCATTTGTATTACTTGAAAATCAAAACAACAATATTAATATTTATCGCAATAACTTCTGGGACAATTTATGTCAATGGTAAGTGTTTATGTTTACGTTTAAACCAACTTAAAACAACGCAAAGTTTACTATTTTTAAAAAAGAAGAAAAAAGTGAAAAAATTTGAGCTGTACCTATGAGTGGACAGAAAAGGTCAGTGACTACAAAGTCATAAAATTCAATTGTCTAAAACTTTTTTCGGATTGGTGAACAGCACAGTCAACAACATTCTTTGGTGCAGAAGCTTTTACTGTAGCTGAAAGACCCAAAGATAGCTTTTTCCAGCATTAGCTAGACATTTTCAGTAGAAAAAGGACATCAGTTTGTTCCTTCCCCAGGGATGTTGACCTGCAGAGTTCAGCAGACAAAAGTCCAAAAGTATTACAGCATATTGGCTAGCTATCAAAATCAGATACCAACTTCAGTGTTATTACCTAGCTACAAACTAGCATTACTGGGGACATTTTGGCTGCACTTGATAAGCAGCAGTATTGTACATCATTTTTTATAGATTTCTCCAAAGCTTCTGACACAATAAACCATGATGTTTTAAAACAGAGGCTTTTAAACAACTTTCACAGAAAGTAGTTGGTTCTCAGACCACAGACCATCAGAAACAATGCTCTGTGCTCTGAATTTGTGACGGTTTCTAAGGGCGTACCTCACGGTTCTATTTTTGGCCACCTTTTATATTTTCTAAACACATAAATAACTAGGGCCATAATGTGACTTACACAAATATTCACTTTTATGTTGATGACAAGTATTGTTTGAACTGGTCGTGAAGCACAGTTGCTTTTAATGCGTTTCAGAATACGTTACTTCAGCTTGTTCTGAATACTTTTAAGAAAAATGTCTGATATTTAGCGACCTTTAAGATGAGACTACATTTGATTCCTGTTGTGGTTCTCCTACACGGGAGGAGCATTTTTTTTTTATGATTATGGGACATTTTGTTTGTCTGTGCTTCTGTCCAGTGTCTTCACAAGACTGATACAGCTTATCAATCTGCCCTGAGATAGCGAACTCCAACACCTTGACGCATCACTGTGAGTTATATTCTCGAGTGAGATTACCTTCCTTGACTACCTGCAGACTTCACTGTTGGTACACTTTCTATCCTTTAATTATTCTTCTTCATCCAATTCATCTGTGTGAAATTAAAAAAAGAAAAGAGCCCTGGGTAATACTTATTGCCTTCCAATGAACAGTTCCAGCATTCTATTCCAAACGTCCACACCGAGCTTGGAAAAACAAAAAATATATATATTTGCCCACACAACATAGAACACACTGTAAAACATCTTGGAGCTTAGCAGTTTGATCTGCCTGAGTGGGTTGAAAGTTAGATTGATGGTTTTAAAGGTGGCTCCTTCAAATTGTCAATCTTTTTAATAGGGGTGCACCGCTAAATTGGCCCCAATTTTCTTAATCTTGGGAGATCGGAAGATAATTTCATAAGAAACCAATATTATCCACTGATCTTGTTTACCTCCACAAAGATCTGAAATGTCTCCATTTGCTATGCTAGCAACTATTCATTTAAAAAAAATAAAAATAAAAGAAATAAAAATCAGTATCAGCTAAAATTGGAATAGGCAGGTCAGGCTTTTTAAAAACTCAATGATCGACCAGAAAACTGCAATCAGTGCACACCTTGTTTTTCTTTCTGATGTAGCATTTTACAAATTGTGTTGCAGGTTATCACTCTTTTTAATTAATCTTTGTGCATGTTATTTATATGTAATGTTTGCAACTTCTTGATGGCGCTGCCCATCTTTGCCAGGTCTCCCTAAAAATATCTTGATCTCAATAGTGATTCCCTGGTTGCATAAAGGCTGAAGAAAAAAAAAATCGGACTGTTCAATATCAGGATCGGTATATCAGACTTCAAATAAATTTAACTGAAGGAAATTTTAATTTTGACATTGGTATTAATGGACCTGTAACAACTGGTACAGGGCAGATAAACAATAAGCAAAGTGGACCTATAGGCCTGGAGTGTGAGAACAATTAAACTTTTGTAAAGAACAGTGTTCCTGATGATAATACCATAAAGGCACACCTCCAGACATCCCCCACGGTCCAGAGTAGGTAATGTGATATCATTCTTTGGAGCAGAGCCCTCAGTCAGCAGATGGCCAGCTATTGAAAAATGTCTGGAAACAAAGAGCCACATGATTGAGGTTAAAGGCTGGGCCGTCTAAAACCACAAGAATCTTTATGCACGTTTCCAAATAGATGAGAAGTCCTTTATCAAAACGTAAAAAGGAGAACTTCCTGCAGTTCAGAAGAGTTCAGTTTGCGTCGAGGCATTGGTTCTGGTTTATTCATGTGCCGGTCGTTTCCACTGATTCTGCCAGATTAAATCTGACAGCTGGCACAGAAGATGGAGAGAGCTGCAGCCGAACCAACCTCTCCATCTTCCATTTATAGCCATAAAAAAACAGTCACCACGAGGAGGAATTCCTGTCTGACACGCGCATTTCTACTGTTCTCTGCTCCCAGGAGACAGAGCGCGAGGGAGGGAAAGGCTTTTATCAGCACCGCTCGTGTTTCACCACACCACGGCATGCCGACCATCCAGAAAACCTAGCGCATATTTCACAGCCTGGAAACTTGTGTCCCCTTCAGCTGGTGTTGGCAGCTACGCCTCAGCGGCAGGTGAACGCCTGGCTCCTGCAGCTCCCAGACATTCCTGTATCAGCTGACTAAAGAGTGGGGTCCCACCGGCGTGGAGTCTGAGCTCACAATGTTAACATTGGTGGGACACTGATACACCTGTTTAGCACAACTCAATTCAAACTTCTTAAAAACACGGAACATTTTCTGTTCCTTTTTTTTTTTTTTTTTTCGTGTTAAGCTTACCTGTTAGATGCTCAAGTTGGTGACTCAGCCGTTCATGTTGAGCCTCAACCACGTTAGTTGTCACAGCTGATGAGACTCAGCTTCCACTTCACCAGAGCGGCAAACAGAGGGAATTACAAAAAAGTGAAGTTCGTGGAATTAACTACACTAAAAGTAAGAGTTGAAAACCGAATTCCGGGTCAGCTTTGAAAAGATGAAAAACATAAAAACGAGTCCAGAGGATGGCAGTGTGAGTGAAAGTAGGAGCTTTCTTCCGCTTCAGGACACTCGGCTCTCTGCGCATCTGAGAGCTTTCAACAACAGTTAGAGCAGACAAATGGCTCGCGACAAGACAACACGGAGTCAGACGGGCCGGAGACAGGAAGTGCTGGCGGTCACTTTCAAAATAAAGTATTAAAAAAATGTTAATCCCTCCATTTTCTTCACACTTTTGTCTCTAGTGGAGTCGGGAGGGGTGCTGGTGCCTAGGAGACATTTAGGGCGAGAGGCTGGGTACAACCTGGACAGGTCACCATTATTGTTCTAAATTAGAACTGTTCTTCTGGCTGTAGTTGTTAATTGGTGTTGCCTTCAATCGATGGCAGAACGTATTCGGGTATTTCTATTTTACACATTTAGAATACATATATTTCTCTAATATTTATATGAGCAAAATTGGTTGTGTGTCTGACAAGTGGAGATGTGTTAGAGGAGGTGTTGCTGAGATGGGAATTTTTAAATAAATCCTTTAAAAAATTATATGATTATGTATCTGTATGTATGAATTTATTTATTAAATCTATAAATATAGAGTGAAATAATAATAATAATAATACAAGTAAATGAAATTACAAAATAAATTCAGGGCGGGTAGCGCTGTTGCCTTGCAGCAAGATGGTTCTGGGTTCGATTCCCGGCCCGGGGTCTTTCTGCATGAAGTTTGCATGTTCTCCCTGTGCATGCGTGGGTTTTCTCTGGGTACTCCGGCTTCTTCCCACAGTCCAAAAACATGACTGTCAGGTTAATTGGTCTCTCTAAAATTCTCCCTAGGTGTGAGTGTGTGTGTGTGCATGGTTGTTTGTCCTGTCTGTCTCTGTGTTGCCCTGCGACAGACTGGCGACCTGTCCAGGGTGAACCCCACCTTTCACCTGGAACGTTAGCTGGAGATAGACACCAGCACCTCCTGACCCAAGGGTGGAAAGAAAATGGATGGATGGAATAAATTCAGGCAGAAGATACACTCTTCCCATTTTTTCCTCAAATCCTTTTAAACCAATACTTTGTGTTATTAATGTTTATGTACATCTAGAGACTGAGTTTTTTGGTCATCCTGTTTAAAAAAGTAGTTAATGTCAGTCAATGTTTTGAAAACTGAGAAACATACATTTTTAAGTCTTGTCATTACGTGGCTGTATGTTAAAGGTCATTGTCCTGCAGGGAGGTGACTCTCCAAGCCAGTCTCAAGTCTTTAGCAGCCTCTGCTGTATTAACTCCTTAAAATTAGTTCAATTATTCATTCCGGAAAATACTTTAAATGTCAAAATAAGCTATTTTGTTCATGGCTAGGACTTAATAAACAAGATGTTTTACACTTTGTGTCAGACAGTTTAAATTAAGGACCTATTGTATAACTCAAGCGCCCCTCTTTTGAAAATCCCTTTTAGGAAATCTGTCATGCCTCTGCTGGCTTCACACTCTAATCTGTCAACTCCTTGTTGCATGCTGAAGGTTACCAGTAACATTCAATATTCAACTAGAAAACATGGAATTCATGAGATATTATAAAACCACTTCTGTGATCAAATTTCCCACACTTTAACTTTTTCTTTTACATTTTTCAACACTTGTAGAAAGACTTTTGTTCCTACTGGCTGATAGTTCCTACCAATATTTTTCACTATCATCTAACCTCAATATTTCAAAACAACTGCACTAACAGTGTAGTTACAACTACATTGTTATAATTACACTGTTTTGGATCGATATATTAACTGATGATGGACCTCAAAACAGATTTAACTCAGTGAAGATGAGAATGACCTGTTAAAGCCCAGAGAAGATGACACTGCCCTCTGCTGGTTGTTAGGTAGAACTGTTTCTTAAAAAGAATCCCGTCACCAACGAAATTATTGGTAATTTTTTGCAAAGTGTTTTTTTGTTTTGTTTTGCTTTGTTGTTTTCTTCGCCTAAAAATCTTTTGGGAAGAAAGAGGTGGAGAATTACTTTTAACAAAAACTGACTTAGTCCATTATTTTAGGAAGGTGACAATATTTTAAATTGTTCATAGGTGAGATTTTTAATTCTTTTTAATCACAAGTTAACTGTATATTTGTGAAATTGTTTTCTTTTTTGTTCTAGGCCTTCTGAGAGATGTTTTGTTCTTGAGAAGTAACAAGGAAGGCTTTGGTATCTAAATAAATCGACACCAAGGACATTAATTTAAAAATGGTTTATTTACCCCGGAGAGAAATAAAATGTCGTAACTCATATCATCCAAGTAACGTCTTGTAAGGATAGCTGAGTTATACATCACAACAACAAAAATCCTTCCAGCTGCACCGGATTCAAACAATAAATACACAATAATACATTAATAGTCAAAATGAAACATAGAAAACTAAACCTAGCCCCCCTTCCTCAAGGAGATTAATATGGATGTGGTATCCTAACTTTATCCCGTGTCTTGAAGTCCTAATATAGATTCACAATAGCATTTTATTGCTACAATCAGTCTTTATTCTTGTAAAAATTTTGACATGACCTTCAATGATAATGTCTCAAAAAATGTTGATTTGCCTCCAAACGTCAGTAATGGACTTCCATATAAATACTATTTAATTAAGCAAAATGGAAAGACCCATAACCGTGTTTTAAATCCTTTAAAAAATGTAAAAGAAACAGAAAACACAATCTTAATAATAATAATAAAAATAATTTTAAAAAACAACGTTAGAATTTCAGAAACGTGTGGATTGTAAGACTTCTTCTCTTTCCTTCTTGTAAATAAAGCAGGATCAAAGTCCAACATCGATTTAAAAGCAGATGATCAAGGAAATAATTTAGACAGCAAAACGTGAATCATGCTTAGTTTTTTTTTTTTTTTCTGTTTTGAAATGTGTTCTATGAATTTCTTAAACTCCCCATCAAATGCTGGATTTTCTGCAGCTAATAAAAACTAAGGGAGCGTGTCCGGAAACGCGCGGAGGCGTCTCCTATGCGCGCGCTCCCACCCTTCCCGCTGAACAGACCCCACCTGTCAGGTAGAAACAGCGCGCGCGGTCAAAGTGTCCGCAGCGACCTGAAACCCCGGATCGCCATGCAGTCTCCGGTCAGCAATTCTCCCGTCAGGCCGGGTTTCCACCGGGTGGAGGTGCAGAAAACCACCTGGGACGTCCCGGAGAGATACACGACTCTGCTGGCGGTCGGCTCCGGAGCTTACGGCACGGTGTGGTGAGTTTACCCCGTGTAGGGTGAGAAAACATTTGAAGAAAAATAGTCACTCTTTCAACATTTCAACATTTTTAAAATTAGAATATGAGAATTTTTTTAAAATTCTCACTGTCATATAGTAACAAATTTAGATTTGAGCTCTTCTAATTTACATTTTAGTGTTAATAAAACTTTTCTAATGTTCGGGCTGTTTCTTTAATGATTCTTAAACATTGTCAAGCTGCTAATATAGTTTCATAGATCAGTGCTGTTCTAAAGTTCTAAGTATTCCAAGCCTTTGACTGAGTTTGGATGTAAATTGACTGATGTCCTAAATTATCCTGTGTGTTTTTAGGACCTATAAATGCATTCCACAGCTGTGTGGTTTAGGGAGCCCCAGAGGCCCGGATCAAATGGTTTTGCTAACAGAAACAGTTCTTGTCTGCCTGAAGCAGATCGGCAAGTCAATACAGGTCCTCCAAAATGACAAGAATCTCCACCACAAACCTTTTCAACACAACAGGCAGGAATGTGAGCTGTCCAAGACACAGTTCTTTCTAGTGATCTCCCACTGAAACAGCAGATACTGCCGATGAGTTATCGCCTGTTAACACTGATGTTGTTTTGGTTCATATCCCCTACAGGGGCAATAATAAAGTGATGCTGATAATGATACTGATATATAGACAAAAACAACAACCCTTAGGTTCCTAACTTCCATCAAAGCATCCGTGTGAGTCATGTGAGCCAGTGTGTACCATATCAATAAGACAGTGTGTTTAATCTTGTTTAGCTCCGCCATCGACCAGAAGACCAAAGAGAAGGTGGCGATCAAGAAGCTGTATCGGCCCTTTCAGTCCCTCATCCATGCGAAGCGAGCCTACAGGGAGCTCAGGCTGCTTCGCCACATTCAGCACGACAATGTGAGAAGAAACGTTGCAGGAAATGACAATTAGTCTGCATTCTACAAGTACAGTGTTGCAAAAAACATGTTTCCTTAAAGATGACTTAGTAACACTTAAATTATTCAAATCTTCAAGATTCAACATAGCCCAAGTAAACACAAAAATCTGTATTTTGTGTTTCCAGAGACATTGTGCCATTTTATAGCACTATCAAGTAACTGTTTCTTTCAGTTGTTAAAAAAGGCTGTATGTATGAAATATAACTTAAAAGAAATTTTACTTTGCAATTTAATGCCTTGAAATTGGGTCTCTGTCTCTTTAAAAACTCCTGCTCTGTCTGAAACTTTGCCTTCAGGATGTCATCACCACATGGCTCTTCTATTAACCCTTTAACAATGTTTTCACCAGTGTTGCACTGAGAACTAGCTTCTATAATGAGCTCAGCAGATGAACAGTTCCACCAGGTGTTTGTTAATTGCTGCTGGCTAGTCAGAAGGAGGTAGTTAGAGATTAAAGGAGAAATTCTTTAATCTCTCGTGGCAACCATTCAGCTGTGCAAACCATCTGATTGGAGCTACTGAGCCACTGAACTTCTCTTATAATGAAGTCAAATATATTTTAAGTCATATTTGGTATATATATATATATTGCATTTTTATAACAACTAAAGGTAACAGTTTCTTGATTGTGTTATAAGATGGCATTAAATGCATAATATAATTGCATAATACTGCCTCTTTAAATCCAGTTGAGATGAGGCATAACTTTTAACAGACCAATCATGCTTGGAAATCCTTCAGTCTGGCTAACAAAAGAAGAGCAGGCCAAAATTCCTCCATTGTGATTTAAAAGACTCAATGCTAATCTATCATGGTTAGGGGCTGATTAGCTTTTCTGCTAGACTGGTTTGGATGTATTAGTTTTCTTAACAAATGTAATAGTTTGAAAATGCATTTTTGTATTTACTCTGGTTCTTTGTCTGATGTTAAAGTTTGTTTGATGTTCTCAAATTTGTAATTGTGACAAAAATGTAAAACCTGCAGCATCCAGTAAAGGGCAAACGCTATCAACTCACCTCAGTTTATGCCTGATCAAGTTCCAGCAAAGCATCGGCATGCCGAACCATCTCCTGGTTTACAGAGCGTAGAGTCAAGTAGTAGCCAAAATGACCATTTGCTACAGTTAAGGTATTCAGAATACCACCTCTAAGGGCCCAACACTTCAAACAGCAGTAGAACATCACACCTGATGCCAACGCCTGTCAGCTAAGAACAGGAAGCTGAGGCTACAGTTCACCCCAGTGCTGAAAGATTGGACAGGAACAGATTGATAATCCTTTGCCTGGTCTAAGTGCTGATTTAAGTTGTCTCATGGTAGGGTCAGAATTTGACATAAAACATGAAACTATGGATCCGTCCGGCTGTTAAGTCAATGATCCAGGCTGGTGTGAATGTGTTTTAATGTAAATATAAAGAACAGGAAAATGATCACAAGTAAATATCCTAAGGATTGAGCTTGTTTATTGATGGATTCATTTTTCTTTAAAGGTAATCTGCCTTCTTGATGTCTTTACACCCGACTCCACACTGGAGAAATTCCAAACCTTGTAAGTAGAAAAATCTTGCTGGTTTCTGCAGCTTATTGAGTTTGGTTCAATGTTTCAGCTTCGTCCTGCTTGTTTTTACTTGGTTTGTTCATTCAAATTTTGATCTCCTTTCCTTTTTACTGTCTAAATTTTTAAAATTGCTTCATATTTCCTGAACTTTTAGGCTCAGGCCTGGAGATTTTATTTGATTTAGTTTATTCTTGTGTTTCTTTCCTCCCTTGATATCTGTCAATCTTTAGTTATATGGTGATGCCCTTTGTAGCCCAAGATCTGGGCCACATTATGAAGAGAAAAAGATTATCCGATCGCATCATCACATATCTGTTTTATCAACTGCTAAGAGGCCTGAAGGTGAGTGATTTGGTTATTATTATTATTATTATTATTATTATTATTATTATTATTATTATTATTATTATTATTATTATTATTATTTTCTTTATTTACGATCTCCTACTGGGCCTTTTGTGATATACAACCACTTCCATTCCCCTCCAATAAGCTTATTATTCAGATCTTTGTCTCTTGCAAAAGTTTATTTTCTTCTGAATAACACATTTCTGTGTTTTATTTAGATTTTAAGTGCTAGACCAACACAAAGTAGTGCACAGTTGTAAAGTAGAAGGATTTTTTTGTTTTGTTTTTTTTTATAAATAAAAATCTGGAATGCTTGATTGGATTTATATTCAGCTCCCCTGAGTCAACACTTTTTAGGACTACAAATTACAGCTGCAACATACATGCAGCCACTGCACTGATAGGTCAAATATTACACAGTTTTGATGGAGTTTGTCACTCTTGTGCGTCGGTGTAAAAAAATCTCAGCAGCAATCTCTCCAGGTTGGAAATGTCAAGATATCTCAGCTTCAACAAGTCTGAACCAAGTCATGCAGCAGCACAGGGTGGAACATGCACAGAGGAGAAAAAAAAACACTCTTTCTGCCTTCCTAGATCACAAAGATAAGGGTCACGTCTGGGAAGAAAAATAGTATCTTGTGAGCAAAACTGAGGCCGAGCTTAGGGAGTGTCAATACCAACATCAAGCTAATCCAACAGAGGCCCAGTGATGAAGTTAATACTGCTTCTAGAAAATAGAAATCTTTTGGCAAGTCAAAATTAACCCTAAGCAGAAAAAGTGTGATCCGATTTAATGCCAGAAATTGTTTTTCAGTGTATGTACATGTCTAATTTCAGCTGTGTATCTTATTTGCAGAAAAAAGTATGTTTTCTGCCTTTACAAAACAGTTCTTCGACTGTAGAACTATAGTAGTTCATCAACTATAGTTCATCAACTACTCAGTGTTTCGTATAAGAAAAAGTATTTAACTACTGTGTTAATAAATGACTGTGATTGCACAATAAATACATTTAAGAGTATGTTCAAAGGAATCTTGTCAGATAGTTTGTTCCTTATGCCATTCCCAGGCTGAGTGTGTCATGGGTGTTTGTCTTCCTTACTCATATTTATCCCCTCAGGCACTGCTAGTTAATATGTAACCAACAAAGCTTTATGGAAACAAAAATAGATACACAATTCTAACTGTAAAACTAGTGTACGTCTTTTAATTAGCTGCAAATATCTTAAGATGTTTCCTCCTTTTGATATGTTTTTCCAACATCTCTTAAGTTCACAAAGGTAATCTCCCTGTCTTCCTAACATTCTTAAATCCATGTTGTTGTTCTCTGCAGTACATCCACTCTGCTGGGATCATACATCGGGTTGGTGTATATCAGCTTCAATGTCTAAGTCATTTATAACTCGTTTAGATTTTTCTTTATTTTGCTGCCAGCAAAGAGGCAAACATATGCTGAAATTAATACCAAGGTGTCGCTCGTGTGTTGTAGGATCTGAAGCCAGGCAATCTGGCAGTGAGCGAATCCTGTGAATTAAAGGTATGTTCTCAAAATGTATGACAGTGGTGGGCACCACAAACTATAAATTTAGCTGCCCTAACCTTAAAGCATACACATTAGTTCCACTAACACCAAAGTCCTATGCCAACATAGTATTTAGTGGAAGCTAATGCTAAAGCGCTACATTCAACCATAGTTATACCCATTTTGTGTCACGAAGAGAGCATGGAGTCTCTCAAAATAATTGGTACTTATGAATTTTATGTATGTTTTTATTAACACCTGATTGTTCATGTAACTGTTTTCTGTTGTAGGCTATACTTCATTCCTTCATTTATTGCTTACTTGCAATTTACTCAAAGCTTTTTGGAAAAAAAGAAAGGAAAGGTGAAGAGAGGAAATGGAAATGCTGCGTAAATAGGCTTCATCCTCTTCACGAGCATGAATGTAAACGGCTGACTACTTGAAAAATACTTGACAGACAATAATTAAAACTACAACAGAGGTTAACTTTAATTCAACTGAAAGTTTACAAAATAACCAAATAAATGAGTCTTTTAGAATGTATTAGAAATATGAATTTTGGGTAAGCTAAGTGTGCTAAACGTTTTGAAAGTTTGCAAAAACATTAAAGTCCTAAGCAAAAAAATATCTCTGCCATTAGCAGAGTAGCCAAAGTGTGTCCACTGCAAAAGGTAAAGTGTAGAGACAAACTAACACCTTGATATCACATTCCCTATAGTGAAACTGGGTGGCGGTAGTATTATGGACAACAGGACAATGCAAAAACAAAAAATAGAATAGGTCAATCAAAGTTCTGACCACAATTTTATTGTGAATCTGCAGCAAAACTTGAAACTGAAAGAATTAAGGTATAGAAAAAAATCAAGTGTTTTTCATTTCAGATTCTGGATTTTGGTCTGGCGAGACAAACTGAGAGTGAAATGACTGGTTATGTGGTCACACGCTGGTACAGAGCACCTGAGGTCATTCTCAACTGGATGCACTACAGTCAGGCAGGTAAGAACAATACTATGCATGTTTAATATCAATTTGTCTCAAATGAAATATGCTATTAAAGTAGGCTACAATACAACCTGTCAAACTGATTTTTGTGGCTGAGATTCTGCTTCTTTGCAGTGGACGTCTGGTCAGCTGCCTGCATCCTGGCTGAAATGATCACCGGCACAGTGCTTTTCCCAGGACATGACAGTATCCACTTACAGATATCTTCATGCTCAATTATTATAAGGATAAAGAATAAGGATTGAGTTTCATACCTTATTCCTACATGTGTAGGAACGAGTTTTAAATGGCTGAATCATCTATTCAGGAATATAAACCAGTATGTGAGAGACGTGCTAATATTAGCTTAATGTATAATAAGAACATGTTCAAATTAAATTTTGTTTATTTAAAGTAGAGCTAAACAGATACACACTGAACAGATCGCCCTAGTTTTCTTACCTAAGCATCCAGGTATCGATCAGCTGAAAAAGATTCTCAATCTGACAGGAACACCAGACTCGTCCCTAGTGCAGAAGATGCAGAGTAAAGATGTGAGTTATTTTTTGTCTGAAAAACAACCATACTGACAGATAAATTTGTTTGCAAACCTGGTCAAGATGTGCTTAAATTAATCATTTGTTGCAGTTGATGTCCTGAACCTCTCATTAAAGAACTTTAATCTCTTCTGCCCCCCCCAATCTACATCTGAAATTGAGATAGCTGTGGAAGGAGGTTGATTTTGTGTTTGTCGAACCATTCTTTTTCCTGGAGGGCACATGGGAGTTCACCAAATCAGTCTACATGTGTTTTGTGGACTTGGAGAAGGCATTCAAATGTCTCCTTGGGTAGTCCTGTGAAAGGGGAACCAGACTATCCACAGAACTGAGGGCTGTTAGGTCTCTGTACAACCAATGCCAGAGTTTGGTCCTTGTTGCTGGCAGTAAGTTGGACTCCACCAAGGTTACCCTTTGTCACCAATTGTGTTTGTAACCTTTCCCTGGAGTAGATTGCAGTGGAATATGAACCAGCCAGGATATAAATCAGGAACTACCCATTTCTGGTGTTGAACCAGGGTAGAGTGCATTAGCCAGATCAGAGACAAGGTCCTGCCCCAAGTAGAGACCCCAAACACACTGCAGGGACTATGTTTCTCAGTTGGCCTAGGAACCCCTTGGGAGCTGGCCCAAGTGGCTGGGGAGAGGGAGGTCTGGGTTACTCTGCTTAGGCTGCTGCCCCTGTAACTCAACCCTGGATAAATGGAAGACAATGGATGGAGATTATACTACTGAAATAAGAGCTTAATTTATTTGAAGGTTTTCACTCATTTTCATCAGTGTTTGTCAGTTTCTGAAGAATCATGTGACTCCTGTCATTTATTTTTCAGGCACAGTCGTATGTGCAAGGTCTGCCTTCGCAAAAGAAGAAGAATTTTAAAGTAGTGTTTCCAACAATGAATGAGAAAAGTGAGTTTGTTTATGCGGACCTGACTCTAGGTCTATAACATACCAGAAAAAGTACAGTGTGCACTGCTAATAGAAACACTTACAGTAAATACTGTCAAATCAAACCAAGTCTGAAAGCATTGACGGTCAATAGAAGACGGGATGGTTTCTGTCCTTATGCCTCCAGCTGTAAACTTTCTGGAGGGGATGTTGCTGCTGGATCCAGAGAAGAGGCTCACAGCCAATCAAGGACTGGCCCACCCGTTTCTGTCAGAATACCACGACCCAGACTCAGAACCAGACTCCAAACCTTACGATGACTCCTTTGAGAGCCTTGAGCTTGATGTCGGAGAATGGAAGAGTATGTATGGCAAAGCTAAAGTCTTGCGTGCTCTCTACCGAGACAATCTAAATTCTAAGAGAAGTCATTGAGTGTAGTGACGAGCTCATATTCCTGAAAGATTTGTTTGAACACAAGAGATTTCTCTGCTAAATTTAACACTGCTTTCTGTTTTCCAGGTCTTATCCACATGGAGATCATGACTTTTGACCCCGATAACCCAGGCCAGACAGCTATATAAGACATGTCGGTGTGGCTATCTGTGTCAGGTTCAAAGGTCAAGAACAATTGGGGAGGGGGCGAAAGCAGCATGAACTGTTTTAGCATTTTTGCTGCAGCTTACATGTTTATCATTTGACACAATATTCAGTAAAGGGCAGATTTTCTGGATTTGGTTACCTGTACAGTCATGGCGGAAAGATGCTGTTTATTTTATTAGCAAGTTTATTAATTTTCTAATTGAAGCCAGATATTTACATACACCATACAAAGACACATATTCTTTTCCCCATCATATACCCTGTTTCTTTCTAAATGTCACAATAATAATACATAGACTTGTTTTTAACTTTCCACAAATCCATTAGTTTCCCTACATTTTCTTAGTATTTGGAAGAATTGATCCATAAACCATATGACTTGATTTAAACATTCTGGGGTTCATTCCATAAGCTTTTCACAACAACTTGCTAGACATTTGTTCCATTCCTCCTGAATAAACTGGTGTAACCGAGTCAGGTTTGTCACTCACACACACCATTTTTAAGCAACAACATTTCAATGGGGCTGAAGTCAATGTTTTTTAATGACCACTGCATTTTGATATTGTCCTTAAAAGCCACTTTGTAACTAATCTAGCTCTGTACTGTGGAAGTTTTGTTTGTGCTGACATCTGTTTCCCTGCTGTATGACATTCTTTTCCTTTCTAATCAACTTTGTGAAGTTCACTTGCAAAGTTTCCCTTGCTCCAAATATAATGATGGTCATGTGCACAAACACCACATAACACCACAGAGAATGTCTCCAAAAATTATCCCTTGGACATTTACAAATTGTAATCTGTTTTTTTATGTCGTTTGGAGTAATGGCTTCTTCTTCTCTGCTTGGTCTTTCAGTCCATGTTGGTAAAAGACTAGTTTCAGGACAAAAACTGTGTGACATCAACCCTGTGACATCAAAGTCTGTGGTGTATCCAACAGTATTTAAGTCTGACATCTACCTCCTCCTTTCACGACCAGAAACAGATCTAGAGCAGCCATAGGAACTCAACAAACACTGAATCAGTTCTTTAAGTGGGAATGTTGTAAGCTGTGTGCTTTACATGTATTTCAGTGTCACTGGTTGTTCTAAACAAAGAAATGGACTGTTGTTATTAATCTGTAACCTAAACCCTTATGAATGCCAATAACGGCAACTAAAATGTTTATTAAAAAAAGTTTTTAAACTGCCTAAATGTACTGAAATAAAAACCTAAGGATTACCTCGTTTCAGTGGTGTTGTATGGCAGACTAGAAAGTCATCACAGTAGCTCCATCGTTATGTTCTCCTTGTTTTTCTCCTGCAGAATTCTAGTCTGTCCCTCAAGTTTCTCTTGAAACATTATTCCCCTCACTGTAGCACACCAACCTGTTGACACAGTTCAGCAAGCTCTGCACTAGTGGCAACAGGATCCTCTCGAGAACATCCTAGAGTTTTCCAGGACAGCTTTAATATTCTTCATTGCAGTGTCCTGCAATTTAAATGTAACATTTTCTGCAAACCAATGATGGCTGCACACTTTTCTTTGTAACAAACCTTTGCTCCTACTATATGAACTTAAACCACAATGTTTACAAAACAACATTTGTGTCACTGCCTAGGTTATGGCCATATCATAGGACCATTAGTCTGGTCATTGCCTTCTGGTGCAGGCAATGACTTGATTCTCATCACCCTTCAGTGCTCCGTCTAGAATTTCTCCCATTGACCTGGATTTGTCTGCTAGAATTTCAAATGGGCCAATCAGCGAACAGAAAGAGAGGTGAACAATAATGTTGATTTTCTGAGCTGGTTTAGAATTGTGGTCTACTTATAGTTGTAGTTTGACAATTGCAACAGATGATGTAAATAAACCCACACTTTCAAATATTGAGCAACTAAAGTTGGAGAAGAAGGAATGTTTAAGAGATTTTATTGCTGCAGCTCTCTGTAACAGCCATCATGTTCCATCGTACATCCACGGGGCCTGGTTGTTTATAGCACATGCAATTTCAGGTAACCTTTATCAACATGGCCAAACATTAGAGTCCAAGCCTTCAGCAAGAAATTGTTTCTCAGTAGCCAAGTGTCCAGACCTTGTAAATGAAGCAAAGCCAGTCTGGTTTTTAGGGTTAGGGTGCCGTTTGACAGGTGTACCGCCCCAGTCAAACTCCCCACCTGCCACTGTCCCCGGAGCGGGTCAGTGGGTAGACCCGCTCCCCCCTAAAACAAGAGTCTGGTTTTTACCAGGCTACAGGGCAACAACAGAATAGTTAAATTCATTTGTAAGACATCTAGTTAATCATTGAATTAGACAGAGTTGACCTGAAACATTTTTCCCACATTTCAGTCAAACCCCACTTACTAAGGTAGTACGGACTAAGCTGGATTTACCTGACTGGTTGTCCATTTAAAAATAATATACTGCCCTCACAAGACTGACTTTATAGCACATGTGGGAGACATGTTCGAAAGTATCTGCTGCGTTCTCACAAATTCAGAGGGTAACCCTTGTGTGACCCAGTTACACTTGCTAATACAATATGTATGTCATTTAGCTCCTGAACCTGCAGCATGCCTCACTGTGGAGCTGTTTGATGTAAAATCTTAATGCTTATTCTCATTATGCATTAAATATCAATTTAATCTGTAGAGTGTCTTTGTTCTATAGCATGTTGCCTACTTTCAAATAAAACACTGCAGTATATTTCAAAAGGTGCAACAGTAAATGAATATTCGTCTGGTTCTGAAATGACACCCTCAGTGTCAGGACTGTACATGGGAGACTATGAAATTAACAAAAGAATGACATTTCAGTCCTGACTGCTCCCTTAAGGTACAATAAGGAATTGAATCTTATGCTAATGAGGAATATCTTATTTTGCAAATGGAAAAAAAACTGTCGCATGAACCAGTTAGTTATTCTTCCTTCCAGTCACTAGAAGGCAGTATTCATTTACAGATAAAACATCCTACAGTAGGTTTGTTGCTGATAACTTCCTTATTTTTCCGTGTTACCAGTGTTCCTTAATTACAGTGTAAGCCCTTTTCCTAGAACATAGCATGACTACATATCTTTTCCCAGCTTTTTCTCTGTGGAAATGTGCTGCACTGTAATAGAAACGCTTTTCTAAATGTGTTATAATTAGGGTTATCAACTCAACACCTCCAAAATACGGGACAGCTTCCCCATGGTGTGGGATTAATTACATAATGTGTCAATTGTGACACAATTGCACAATATTCCTTATTTTTCCAACACTAAAGCGGCATAAGGTATAAGGTTTGGTTTGTTTGCTAAAGCACTTCAAACCATCTTTGTAGTTTTTCCTCGTACAATAAGTTTTGACATGATGAAACAGGCAATTCAGCTGTAAGATGGCAGTTGGGAGCTCTGTTACCTAGCAGCAAGAAGGTCATTGGTTCAAATCTTTCAACATGTTCACATGGGTTCCCACCAGCTATTCAGGCTTCTTCCCAGTTTAAAAACATTAGGTTCTCTAAACTGACCTCAGATGTGAGTATGTGTCTCTATGTTGACTTGTGATAGACTGTCTCTCACCCAGTGACCACCAGGTGTATTTAATCCTGTGTTTCAACCTCGTTGTTAACTACATAAATTTAATAAAAAATAAATAAATAAAGCACCAGTGTCAAAGCAAGTGTGAACAAATATCAGACAAATTCAAGCATATATCAAATTACAACAATTATATCGTATTTAAAAGTCTCTCCTGTATCTGATCGTGTCACACCCTTCATCACCTCAAGACAGACCTTGCAGCACTTGATGCACGTATCTGCTCAGGCATGTTGCATTCATCTCCACTTACTCAAACATTTGGCAGACTGTCTTCCACATCTCAGAGACATTTGTGTGGCAGGTCCACAGAGTTGACAGCACATGCTAGAATTTGCTGAACTGTCGTAGCTAGGGGCTGCAAGCAAGCTTTTTTTTTTCTTTCCGTAGGTTTCTGATAATAACTGTCTATAGGGAGGTCATTCCTGTACATTATTTGGAATCATTGTAAGCCAACCTAATATCCAAAGAAGAACAATAATAAATATATGAAAAGAAAATGTATAAAACTTTATATAAGTCTATAAATATATATATATATATATATATATATATATCTCAGGCGCGATGCCAGCCTCCATTATACTTGTACTCATAAAAACAAGCTCTGCTGGATGTTTCTTTGTCAGGATTTGAGTTTTCTATGTGTTTATTTTGAGTTTCTGAGTCTCCGTGTTCTCCTGTCCTGACACACCTTGGTGTGTCAAGTGTGTCTCATTCCATCATTACCCTCTGTGTATTTTACCACACCTCTGTTCTTTGTTCCTCGTGGGGTCCTTGTAATTTGTCAGTTCTGTCTAGCGTTTACCCTGTCTGCATTGTTGTCCACTCGTATCACCAGTTCTACCGGTGTTGAGCCTTAGCTTCTGCTCAGCTGTGCTGCCTGGTTGTTGGACTGTTTGCATTTGGACATTTTCATCATTAAACATTCATTTTTCACTTCTACCGGGGTCTACAGCGTCCTGCCTCACCATCTACACCAGGGGTGGGCAACTCCAGGCCTCGAGGGCAGGCCTCCTGCAACTTTTAGATGTATCTCTACTTCAACACACCTGAGTCAAATAATGAGGTCATTAGCAGGACTCTTGAGAATTTGACTGCACTTTGGATGTGATTCATCTGTTGTAGTGTGTTGGACCAGGGAAACATCTAAGAGTTGCAGGACACCGGCCCTCGAGGACCAGGACTGCCCACCCCTGATCTACACCGCACCTCATGACACTCTTGTTCTGCACTGTGATGCAACTCAAAAGCTAAACCACACATCATACCAGGTGATGAATGGTTGAACACCAATAAGTTATTTACTGATTATCCACAAAAAAAAAACTGAAGAAGAGAGAGGTACGAAAGAGAATTAGGGCCACCGAAAAAAATAAATAAATCTGACTTTAAACTCAAAATTCTGAGATTAAAGTCAGAATTCTTTTTAATTCTTATCGGTGTCCCTAATCCTCTTCCGTAGTGGGGGGCGACAATGTTTGTAGTTTGGAGCAGAGGTTGCACTTGATTTTTTTTTTCGTTGTCCATCAAAGAAAAGTATCATTTTATTTCCATTCTATAGTCATTAAGCTACAGAATGGAGCTTAATGACTCCATTCTGTAGTCAGAACGTTTCCCTTTTTCTCTGTAGTGAGAACGTTTTTGAAATCAAGTAACATTTCACCAAATGAAGTGATTGGAAGACGGCAAAACGCTGATCGTTACCCGATTCTGCACTCACTCCCCTCGGGGGGAGAAAAACCCTGCTGAAGCTGCGCTGGACGCTCCAAAGCCTCTGGTCCATTAAAGCGTCCAGATCAGAGATGATACTCTGACAGAAATTGTTCTTATATTGATCGATAGTGAGCTCCACGATGTTCTCTGTGCGTAAAGTTGAAACTGTCTGCGCACCAAGTGGTCAGCTGCGCGTCATTACAGTCTGGATATGAAACCAGCAGATCCTCTCTGTACTTATCAAGACTAGGGTGAGGAGATCTGACATATTAGTTCAGTTACGTTTTTACTGGTTTCGTTTTTAGACCACCATTAGTGCAAGCAGAGTAACTATTGTTAAGAAAAAGAGTTTTTAAATAAGTTAACTTTGGAAAAAGTTTGGCTCTCTCTCTCTCCCTTAAATCCAGGTCCTCTCGGCGAGCGACGTGTTGGCCACAATAAAATACCACAATGCGTGATGACTTCACAGAATTACAGAATTTAATATAATAAGAAAACAGCATGTGAATTAACAACAAAACTGCAGAAGAACCGAGACATACATTCATTACCTGAGACACAACAGACAGAAAAAGAAAAATACAAAGACAAAACAACACAAAGACACGTCTTTGGAGAGAGCTGGTGCCAAAAGGCAAAAATATGTCAGATCTCTGAATTGTTACTACTGTGCA
>CAEFZY010042053.1:0-58874 GCA_903066815.1 Brachyrhaphis roseni
ATAGAGTCAACATAAGTTAACATGAAAATCATTTGCATAAAAATCTTAAATCAAATGTACTGAATATAGATGGTATTAATCGCAGCAGCACAGTTTATTTGTGTTAAACTTCTGGTCGCTGATGGTTGACATCGGGCACACATGTGCAGTCAGGTCAGTTTGCGACAATCAGAATGACAAAATCAGAGCAATTGTTTACATCGGATGATCTGTCGGCATAACCCAACCCTCTGATTCTACAATTTCATCCTGATCAATCTGATTGATTGGGACGTTTACGTGACGCATTTTGATTCCGTTCGGCCATTTGTCAAATTGAGAGGTGCTCGACAATGAGTTGTGCACCACAAAAGTCTGGAAGGAGCGACAAGAGCTATCGTGAAACATGGTGGTGGCTGCATTGTGCTGTGGGTTTTACCTTTTCATTTAGTAAGGACAGTGAACCTGGAAAGTGTTGATAAAAGATGGATGGAACTAAATACAGGGTAACCCTTTTGGAGGCTAATTTGATTTTCAAACAATGTACTTGATACTTAGTCACAGGCATCAATCAGTTTGTTGTTTTTATTTAAATTTCCATGTAAAATAATTTAAAAAAACATTAAAATATGTCTTCCACCCTTAACCATGTGCATTTGATTTTTTTTTTCTTTCCTTTGGATTTTTTTCCGTTTTTTCACACAAAGACCTTTTAATAAAGGCAATAAGTCTCATGCATGAACTTAAATTACTCTACTTTGTATATCATATAACAAGGTTAACTTTCCAATTCTCATTTTCTCCCTTTCTTTTGGCAAAACCGAGCTACCTGCCTTCTTGCATTATCCAGAGGATTCTGGTTTTGATCTTCTAGGCTACCTCTGAGATGAATAAATATTCATCTTGCACCTCTTCAAACCACGGAGAATGTCTACGAAAGACAACTCAGAACAGTAAAATTGGCGTTTGTGACAAAAATGCCCTGAGTAAAAAGTTAAGAGTCAAACCTGTCCTGGGGCAAATTGTCAATTTTTGCATGTCTGTTCTGTCAGCAAAAATCCAAGCGTTGCACAAATCTATGTTAAATTATTTCTCTTTAATATTTTAAATGAAGTTTCTCTAAAGACGAGGAGAAAAAGAAGATTTACTGGGAATTAAGTAAGAGAAGCTGTATGTGTCTTTGCTAACTAGACTTTTGGTTTTTCTGATGTTGAAGAGTCACATCATATTTAAGATCTTCTCTGTCCTGTCTGTGAGTCCCCTCGGGGGTAAATACGAGGCGGGGGCTGGCAGTGACGGTGGGCAACACTTGCTGGGGACCGACAGGAAGCTTTATCTCGACATATCTGTCACTCACCCGTGTTAGACCTTCCCTCTGCTTTCAGAGAGCTGTCAAGCCACGGTCTGCCGCTCAACTCGTCTGCACCCCCCCGTCGTCCCCCCTTCGTTATATAACCTGCCACCCCTATCACAAAGCCCCATCACAAACCCAAGGCCTCACACACACACACACACGCACACACGCCGCACAGTCGATGAAATCCGACTGCCGTGGATGCGCGCTGTAAAGGGTGCTATAAGATATAAGACTGAATGAGGTCTTTTGCCTTGATATCACTGATCATACAGTGCTGGAGTCCAAAATAATTTCCTCTTCTCTTCCCAGCAGCCCCGTCTTTGTATCGGACATAACATCCTGAGACAGCGGAGATTGGTGGCCAGGATACTGAATTTTTCATGAGGCAGGAAAGGTTAGATAAGATCCTCCCACGTTCTGGAGATAGTGCACTTACAGATCTGCCTTTGCAGCCCGACGGTTGAAAAAAGAAATATATATATACATTTGCATCACGACTCAAGAGTGTGAATGTGTTCCTTTTTTTTTTTTTTTTGCTTAAAAGTAAATACATAGAATAAACCTTAAAAATATACATTCTCTTTATTCTGTTGCTGATAGTGAAATTTTTGTAAACTGTTCTTTTTCTTGTGATTTATTATTTCAAATTGCAGCTAGACAGCTGAAAAATATATTTTAATGTTAATGTTACTTTTATGTATTTTTCCCTCTTTCTAATCATAGCGTAAATAGTTTGAAATGATTTGCACATATTTCCAAAGGTGTTTTAATATATAGTACAGGTGATCCTAATAACTTTGTCAATTTAATTTAATTCAATACATACAGAGTGATGTATTTCAAGCATTTGTGATTTCACTTTGATCATTGTGGCTTACAGTTGATGAAAATCAAAAGCTTAGTTTTTCAAACACTAAGGATAATACAGTATAACAGCACAATGAAAAAATGATTTTAAAACACAATTATGATGGGTTTTCTCTCTATACTTGATCATATAGAGAGATTATATATGATCTCTCTATCAAATAGATCATGCAAAATGATCATGGCTCATTTTACATGAAATCCTACACCAAAGCAGCACGTCAAGGAAGAGACCTATTCAAAGATTAATGAAGCCAAAGATGCCTTAAAAAGTGGCCTTCATCAATTCCGCATTGTTAGCAGGATTGATTATTCTGCTAGTAATTTTACTATTATTCTTATTATTAACAACTGCACCCATGTGACATGTATTTGTGTGGGTCAGGTGTGGTGATGGTTTTCGTGTGTGCCAACCAACGATACCCCGCAGGCGTCCGCGGCCTCACACACACTTCTTTCAGTCTCTCTTCCGCTGTCACTCTGAATAACACTTCCGTCTCGCTCCTGAGCTTGTGCTGTCCTCTTCATCACGCAGCAGTTCAGCCTTTGTTAAAAAGCTGCACATTAGCCGCATCACAACGTTTAGAGCATGCGAAAAAGGTAGTGGCTTATAGTCCGGAAATTACGGTACATTTATGCCGTTGTCAGTAACAGCCGTGGTTGTGGTTGTCTGCCGGGTGCCAAGTTCTGCTTTAAAATTGAAATCAACATCTCTTGTCTGCCAAAGGAAGCATGAAGATCTCTAAAATTGCCTGGCAGATTTGAAGCCCATGTCCTCACTCTCTTGATGGGGTTTCACTTCACAATTGTCCCACAAGACTACGCTTTTCTCTGTTGCTTCCGCACTTTTTTTTACATCACACTTTTCCCGCCACTAAACTCTACATTAATACGGTTGGGTACAACACTGTGTGAACAACTGGCATTATCTTTTGTGGTTTACACTTCTTGTAAGACATGAAAAGCAGCAAAATAGTATTCAGAATAACAGAAAAATGGATTTAATTGCTTTTAAGTGGCAAAATTACAGGCAATGAGACACCATCTGAAGCCCTGCTAGGAAGAATCCTATACCAAAATGTGAGCTGGGTTGTCGGGAAAGCCTTGAAGGCATGCCCAGTAAATACTCCCTGGGGTCCTCCCCCCGCAGGCAGAGGTATTCACAAATATTGCCGTAATCGCTGAAAAGCACAGTACTTTCCAAGCCCAAAGCCCAGATGTAGCACACAACATGTTTCGGCTCTCAGTCGTAAAGGTCAGCGGCTGCTTTTCAAACATGGATAAGAAAGTTGCGCTGCCATTTCCAGTCATATTCTCAACCACAGGTTGCAGTTTTTTCGCAGACAGCAAAAAGCTTCCTTCTCTCTGTCTCAGCCGGAACAATATGGCATAAGAATGGAGTGAGAGAGGGGTGAAGAGAGCCATGAATCGTTGTGTTTGCTGGAACTTTCCTGCAGTTTATTCCGAGAGTCGATTTACAGCCACATCATTTAAGGACTTTGTGTGAATGCATGTGTCCAACCTAATTAACTGGTTAATATGTCATATTCCGACACTTCTTTTTGCTGCAGCAGCCCACCAAATCAGTTCAGTCTCTGTTCAACTTCCCCGGGTGGTCTTCAGCGGAGGACATGTTTTGACACGCAGGTCGCCACTAAATTAAGCTTACGCGACACCGGCAATAATCAAGAAATGGCATTTGTGTTGAGCTGACCATTAACCAATGATGACTCACCACTTGTTTGGCAGCTACAATAGCACGAGAAGGCTCCCTTTTTTTTTTTCTTCTTTTGCAAATAATGTTTAGGGAACTTTTATCGGAGTTAAGCTGCTTTTTTTCATATCACGGGTTAAAAATGACCTTTAAGTGCTTTTCATAGCTGAAGTCTTGTCAAAGCATGATGTGGGAGGGTGAGCTGATGGGGGTGTAATTTGCGGGAACATTGTGAATTTTGA
Source organism: Brachyrhaphis roseni (assembly GCA_903066815.1). NCBI lineage: Eukaryota > Metazoa > Chordata > Actinopteri > Cyprinodontiformes > Poeciliidae > Brachyrhaphis > Brachyrhaphis roseni. The sequence continues at coordinate 4,160 of CAEFZY010042053.1, forward strand.
GTATGCAAAAAAAAAAGGCAAGTTCCAGCCTCTATGAAGGCATTTTTTTTTTTTGCCAAATGACAATTTTTTGACAGAGAACATCAATAAGCAAAAAAAAAAAATACATTTTTAATCATTCTGATGAACAATTCAGGATAATCTGGAAAACAATTCTGTTCTTGTCATCTCAACGCACAGAGCTTGTAACTTAAGCTCATTTTACTACATTAGGGATTCCTTTGATAATGGTTCACACTGCCAAATGAAGGACTGGTAAATATTCTACAAGTGCAGGTATACTGGCCTCCTCTGACATTCAAGGACGTACTTTGTTTAAACGGGAAGAGAAGCTGGACGAGAACTGCGCTGCTCATTTGATGACCCCTACTGATGTGCTTTGATAAATATGTATGTGCTAGTAGTGTTTCTGTGCAGCCAGGCAAGGTTATTTTACAAAAGTAGGCATTTGTAAATTCAGAGCAGACATGGGTAATTCTGTTAGGAGCAGAAAAAAAAGGCCGTTTTTACCCTGCTGAATAAAGTGCCTTCTGAGAAACCGAACCTCTTTGTTACAACCAAGACAGCCTGAGGGGTACGGGTGAGTTTTCCATTAAATGAAACATGATAAATCATACATCAATGTCAGCACCACTGATTTGTGGCATTCATGTGAGAAGCTTTTAGTCAGGCATAAAACATTATTGATTGATGATATGATCTTGCAAATGTTGAATGTCTTTTCTTTTTAGTCATTGTGCTAGCATGTCTGATTTAAAAAAAAAAACATGGAAAGCATGTAGTGATGCATAAATATACCAGCAAAAATAAACTTTCTTCTGCCTTTTAATTACAACTTTTAGCGGTTTTAGAAATGATTTGAGATACGTTATTGGTCCCTTTGAAATATGGTTTGTTTGCTTGGATTGCTCAGATTGTACTGCCCAACTGGAATTTCTCACAGCTAACAAATTACCCAGGTATAACTTCAAACTGGTGGAAGTGCTTTTTTCTATTTAGAACAAGTCTTTAAACTGAGTTTTGCTGAGGGTGAGTGCTGAGCATTTCGGATTGTTATAGTTCGGTTTTAGCAGTTTTAAATTCATATATAGCTCATATTTGCTGGCAAGTTAAACAATCAACACCTGTTTACAGTAGATTTCTTCTTGTTTAAAGTGACAGCCGGTAGACTCAACCAAGATAAAGCTACATAGAAACACAGAATTCGTTTGACTCAAAAGAACAACGTGAAATGTAACGATGGCTGGAACTGTACACTGTGAATATCCTATTACATAAGGCTGTATTCCACCGATACAGACATTTTAGTTTTAGGTGAAACAGATGACATAAGTATGTACAGACCCATAGTAAATCAGATTATTGTTGAAAAGTTAATTTATTTCAATTATAGTCAGCTAAACACATTATATGGTTTATTAACACCCAGGCTGATGGTTTTCAAGCCCTTAGTTATGTTAATTATGATGATTTGAGTTAATGAAAACAGGATATTTAAGATTACAATATTACATCAGACCAGTTAAGACATTTTTAATACAGAAATGTGGGCTAATGACCTTCCCATGTAGGTGAACTAAAACCAGTCTCTAAAGAAAAATGGGCCAGAATTCCCCCACAGCAGTTGTAAAGGAATCATAGAAAGTAACTACGATTGATGAGCAGCAGACCAGTAATTAGGTTAACGGGGCAATCATTTTTTTAAAACAGGCCCGTCTTGATTTGGATTCTTTAACGATTTAAATTATCCTTTAAAAGCTATTTGTTTTTATGCCCATTTTTTGTCTTCGCCCTTTTGAAATGGGATGATTTGAGAGATTTAGGAGTGGTGCAAAAGCAAAAACAGAAAAAAATGATTGGACAATTTTTTTGTAATATTTTTTAACTTTGGTAGAGAAGGAAAATTTACCAAAAAAAAAAAAAGATTTTTGCACCAAATTATTGCCCTTAATTGTCTTTGCTGTTGCTTGTGGTATTATCAGTCTCCCTTAAAAAAATAAGTTGAAATAATATAATTTTTATTAAATGGAATTAATATAACATGCATTCTCTAGGTGTACATAAAATTCTTACAAATTTTGGAGCGAGTAAGCTAAAGTTCTAAAACAAATAATACTAAAGGATTAAATAAAACTTAAGTTTTCTTTGTTGGTGAAAAAAATAATCCTCGAGTCACCAAGGATCCATCATGGTGACCCCACTATAGGCGTCAAAGTCTATGCCATCACGTTAATGTCCTTAGCTTGATTCCTACCTGCATTACTAAAACAACAGTTGAGAGATCAATGGCGCCGCTTCAATAATAAATGGTGTTTCATCGCTTGTGACATTACTGCCAGGCTTTATTTCTTGTGAACTCGACTCCATTTGTGGTTGACATCATTTATTGTGATGCTGACACGACTTTGTCAGGAAGATTATCGATGTTTTTGTTATGCATTGATAAAATGTGTTTATGTGCTCCGTCCTTTAGCAGCTTTACATTATTAAAGAGAAAATGACGAAAATAATTTATTTCTCCCAGCGGAAGCCTTGAAATGCCACCCTGTTTTGTATTTTCTTTTTTTCTTCTAAAATAAATCACAGTTATTCTTTAAATATTGAATGAAGAATCTTCCTTCCAATCATTTTGGCAACGCGTGGCCTTCTCAAGTTCCCAAAGGGGTAATCACTACATTTCCCAGTGATGCCTGCTTGGCTAAGCAGTTTTAATACACAAATCAATTTTGCATTACCCCCCTTTGGCTGTGAGTGCTCATAGTGTGAGAGCCATGAAAAATTGATGGGCCTTAGCATGCAGATTGCAACTCCAGTGAATCTTAAATTTGTCCAGGCCCTCTTTTTAAGAAGACAATGTCAAAAGGGTGTTTGTTTTACAAGTAAACTGTTGGTATACGTCTTCCGGTTATTTATTTATTTTAGATGTTTTACTGTTGAAAGAACAGCAGCTGCACTTGTTAAAAGCACAGCATGCAAGAATATTAAGGGGGATGGAAGCATTTTAGTATCCCCAAATGGCATTCACATACAAAGAAATAGACAATAAAAACAAGCCTCCCACTCCTCCAGACAAAAAAATCATCATCATCAATATAATGACCAATATCTTAAAAGTCATTTGTTTTTGCCACACTAATTATACCGTGTCATTTTGTGAGGTGCTCTGTATTTTTGCCGGCTGATGACTTGAGTGCTCGAAGAAATTACAGCTCCCATAATTAGCTCTAGCTATGAAATGTAGCTATCACGGGAGAGAATGAGGAGATTTCACACCTCGGAAATTAGATTTTGCAAGGTGCTGTGCTGATGTCCTTGAGTACGGGCACATCAAAAGCCCTTTTGTTCCGCTCGCACTCGGCCCTTTCTGTGGCAGATGTTGACAAAAATATGCGGGGAGCAGCAAAATGATCAGCAGGGAGGTGTTTTGAAGATGTAACTGTCAAATTTCATATTAAATGTCAATTATAACTCCTACCGTGGTGTTTTAAATTCTGCTGTTTATTCTTTGTTGTTAAATTTATACCTGCAAATTTGAATTTATTTTGGATATTCTCTAATCCGTCCGCCCTGACTACAAAATGTCTAATTGCCTGTCATCATATATATGTATCTATATATCTGTATTGCAACATTTTGCAAAATGTATAGCAGAGCATATATATATCATCATACATTCTTCTATTTTACATCACCCTGAATGCATAAGTCCCACTGTGAAACATGGTGGTGGCAGCATTATGCTGTGGGGATGCAGGGCCACAGAAGATGGTGAGAATTGGAAAGGTGATTAGAACTAAATAAATAGAGCTAGCGCTGGGTAGAAGCTGCAAAAGACTGGAAACTGAAGCAGAGTTTCATCTTCCAGCTGGACATAAGGTCCAAACACACAATCAAAGCTTCTTTAGTTGGTTGAATGGAGTAGTTAAAGTCTTTATAGATACTCTCCATTCAGTCTGACTGAACTTGCGTCTCTAGACTTTTAGACATAGATAGACTTTCCGCTGTGATTGCAGAAAAATGTTATTCTTTAAACTATTAGCAGCTGATAGAAGCTGCATTTAATGCAGATCACCTCTATAGAAATATATCACTGTATCTAATAACTTTCTTTTATGTCACAATCAGGCACTAAATTATGTTGCACTATTGACTAAAGTCTAAGCATGATGCATTGATGTCTGTGACTATAAAGAGACAAAAATGTGGAAAGTCAGAAAGGTATGAATACTTTTGCAAGTCGCTGCATCAGAAGATAATTTATACTTTTGAATAACTAATGCTTGAACAATTGAGGTGCTTCAGTTTTCACTTCTTTTTAATTGGAAACTGAGGTGTTCATTTATTCCCAATCAATGTAGGTAATCTCGTGATAATTATTCCTAAAATGTTTTTGTCAACTTTCGTAATGTTTTTCTTCTTTTTTTTTCTTTCTTTTAAGCCCCTCTGCCTATTGTCTTTTGTGCCTTTTCACCAGCCAATTTTTTTGCCTAAGGTAGAGCTCTCAGTATTGCCTGGTTTATGAAAGGTGATTTAGAAATGAACCTGCCTCGCTTTCTAGTTTCTCTGCAAGATGGGAGTTTGTTGCCATGACAATAGTAATGTCACTTCAATGGCAGAGATGTTAAGATGGCGGGTGCGTAGCGTTTTATATGCAGGTGCTGCGCACAGAGGAAAAGTGATACAGATAATGGAATCAATTTCCTGTGATTTCTGAAGCAGAGAGCTCACTGAGGGGAAAAAAAATAAGGGAATTAAATGAGGTTGTGCTAAACATCAGCTGCTGGTTACCGACGGCTATTTGACTTCAGATTGCTGCTTTGCAAGTAAAATGGGGACAAAAACACACAAATGTCTGCTTCCTTTTTATTATCTTCTTTGTGCCAAGCACAAGGGGCTTCATATTATTTTCAGCTGCTGTTTAAAAATGGAAGGAAAACAGGCGCCCATGACAACTTGATATTCCAGTGGAATCTGGTTAAAAGTAAAAGAAGTAGAGGGCCTTTACCACTAACAGTGGAATCCAGAGCAATTGGGACTAAAATAAAGATGGGAAAAGCAGCTATAATGTTTCCTATTTAATGCATGGCTAAGTTGCAAGCCCTGTCGCTGCATATTCAATAGTCTGCAACGCGATATGCTTGCTGATGTATAATGACCAAGATTTTTTCAGCCGCTCATGTGTCTGGTCAGCACTTGCACGTTTGTCTTCTACTTCTGACCTGATTAACCTTGTAAAAGATGAAGTCCTTCTACAACAAAAGAAGTATCAGTCACGATTAAAGGGATAGCTTAGTATTTCTGAACTGATATTGTGTTAAAAGTGTTAAAAGTGTTATTAACCAAGCTCCAGCTGATAACTCTCTTGGCATATTGTGTAAATTCAGATTAGGTGCTCCAAAGTGAAATTCTTTGGATACATAACATGTATTGCAAAATGCCATACATGTTATGTTTGCACTGGATTATTTACCCAGAAACTGATGGTTATTACATAGTAAGTAGCAGAGGAAGTGCATCAACAGCCGTCTTCTTTTGTGATACAAGCAGAGAATTGAAAACATAAAAAGTGTTTCCAGTTAAAGAAAGTTTTGGAAATAAAAAATTTCCCTAACTTTTTATTTAGTTAGAATAATTAAATTTAAAAAAAAATATTCTATTTTGCTTTTTAGAATAAAGAGTAAAATAGAATACACCCAAATATTTTATTTTTGGAAAAAAAAAGTAAAATAGAATACACCTAAGTATTTTATTTTCAGAATAAAAAGTCAAATAGAATACACCCATTACTCACATAAAGGCAGAAGGGTTTTAAAACAATAGTTAGCCATGTCAACAATGGCATTCCTGCTAAGCTCAAAGCAAGTAACCTTGGAACAGCCTTGAAATTCTACTGGACAAATCCACTTCAATGTGTGAAAGCCTAGACAGAGCAGTGAAGAGAGATGAGAATCGAATTGTGTATGTAGGAGGAGGGCAATGACCAGGCCACTGAGATGTGAAAGTCAGTTAAAATCAAAACGGTTGTACTTTATGGTGTAGTATGCCAACAAAAAATAACTTTAGGGTAGATTTTGACTGTGCAGGGTTTTTTTGCCTACCTTTTTTTTTTTAATTGCATTTATTTATAAAGTAGCTGAGCTTCACCAGCCACCAGTAAACAATCTGGTAGCTGGTTGGGGTTGTATACAAATTTACTTTTCAGGCTGCATGCTTGTTTTTGTGAGGAGATGTCCCAGTTGGTTTCATACGTGTTTGCCTAAACCCAGAGAGCCAACTAAACTGGATGCATTTTTTTTTTTTTGGCAAGTCATTCTTATTTTTATTGTGTTGTAAAAAAAATAAAAAAAAATAAAAAAAAAACTCCCCAATAAATCAATTATTTGTTTCTACATTTCTAGCTTTTGCTTATTTGTATTTATTTATCAATTTCCCATACCGTATATGAATCAATAATATTGGGTAGAGTTATTTTGAAAATCTTAAGTTACATCAGCCTTGGAAGATACATACCACATGTTGCGTCAGAATAAATTGCCTACAGGGCCTCACACGGCAAGTTCACCCCTGGTCACCTACAATGTCTGGCTTGTCTATCTTTCTTGTGTTTCTTTTTTGTTTGTTTTGTTTTGTTTTGGTTTTTTTTTGTGTAACTCATCGCTGACTGACTGAGCATCTGGTTGTCCTCTGAGACATATGAGTATGACTGACAACTCAGTGTATGAAAAAATCCAAAGACTTCTAAAGAATATAGAAAGCAAACACTATGAATCCGCACCTTGCTCAGGTTCTTATTTTGCATCCTTGGATTTTCAAAGCAAACAATTTCACAAAAATTTAAATGCAATTTGGATGAACAGTACAAAGCAATTCAGCAGAGACACTGTTTACACACCACTGTCATTAGAAACACCACGCCTAGAGTACAGCGAATATTTCAGCAGCAAAATGTTAACAGGATGATTTGTTGCAGTGCAACTGTAACGAGTCTAAGTCTAGCACTGTTATTAATATCTTAAGGTTTTTGTTTACAAAGTCAAAAGAAAAAGTAAATGTAAAAAATCACTTTAACAAACCTGTCTGACAACATGAAGCAGGCTAACAGATTCAAAAAAGCAGCCATTATTAGTAGAATCAAGTTTGCTCCTCAGATGGGACACTTTTATCTTTTGGTGTATGTCTTAAAGTCTCAGTATGCAACTTTTACAAAAAATATATGTTTGCTATATAATTGTTATAAATGTCGCCATGTTGTGACAGTATAATATGACACAGATAATCCTTGAAAATATCAAGCTCCTGCTCCTCCTCCCAGTTCTAATATTGCCAACTGAAGAAAATCATCACTCCCAGTCATAAACAACCAATTAGAGCAAGGAGGAGGATCTTAGCGCTGTCAATCAATGTTGTGAGCTAAAGACAGTGAAAAAACAGTTTTCTGAAACGTTTTGCCATAATTGTTCAGATGACAGGAGGTAGAGAAGCTGAATTTCTTCACATACTGCCACTATAGTTTTAACAAATAGGTAAAATACACACACCTATATATATATATATATATATATATATATACATGTCAGCTTGCTAACATGCTAGGCTAACACCAGCATGATTGTGCTTTGTGTTGATGTGGCCCACAAATAATTAATCTCAAACTGTATTTTAGTGCAGTTCCAGTTATTTTTGAGTTAACAATCGTTCTCCTGGTTTAAAAAATCACTACTTTGCTTGAGATGTCATGAGATTTCATGGCCATTAATTCAGCTGCTCTTTGGGCAGGTTACATAATAGAAAGACTGGAAGCTGTGGTGGCCAGCAGGTAGAGTTTCCCTTTCACCTCAAATGGAATTATAGAGAATTAAAATTGTTACCCCAGTTTTACTAAAAATGAATATACATCCTCATATAATCCAGTTCTAAGTGGAGGGAATCATTTGTAAAAAAAACTGTCTACATGGAAATCAGACAGAGTTGACTGAAACTCTACTAGTAGGTGAAGCTGACATACAGTCAAATTACAGACAGAACAACAACAGTAGTTGAAGATTCCTGCTTGTAGCGCTTGAAAAAGGCCTTCAGCATTTAGCGTGCGTACATGCTCATACAATCCCAGCCTCTATTTAGTTATTAAATTGGACATTTCATTTAGTTCACCGTTGTGATTTGATCTTCAAATGAGCTTTTTTTTTAACTTTACCAATAAATACATACAGCATGATTCATTTTTAAGGTTATAGAATATTTCATTTTACTAATAAATTATTTTATGTATTTCACTTTTACTAGATGTAAAGCTATGGGAAAATAGCAGATACTAGATTGTGTTTTACTGCAGCTGCTTTCACTTCTGTAGTTTATGTCACAACACGGCCATAATAAGCAGTTTCAGATTAACTCTCCCTTTAAAAGTCACCTTATTTATGCCCCTGCTAGTCTGCAGAACACTCCCTTTTCTCAATGAATAGGCTTTGTCTTTGAAACAAATGTGCAACTAGATAATAGGGTAAGTGTGAAAAATGTTTCCAGAGCTTGCACATTGTGTTAAGCCACCATTTAAAGTCCTGTCAATACCTGCAGAGAAGTATCGATCTCCTGGGTCGTCTTGAAGGCACAAAGCTTTACGGCTTATTGATAGATTATGTAGATTCACTCGGCCGGGTTTGGATGGGCTGTCTATGCCTTGATATAAGACTATCAACATTTATGTGACTCGAGCTTCTGTTATGAATTTCAATACAGGCTCCTCGGCTGCAAATGGCGAACTGCAGGATGGAGATGGACAAATGACCGATGGGACAGATGATGTGCACAGTCCACACAATGCTGTAAGTCTGATAATATATTAAAAGCATCGGATTTAGCTGCTCAGAATGTGTTTTCATTATCCATTAATGCAGGAGATGATAATTCTTTGAGGGCTTAAAACAGGATTAGAGCATCAACCAAATTGTTTTGGCACTTTGTGTGGGGTGCTCTGGTTGTACTTTCTTGCAACGTGCTCGCTACGCTGACTTTAAAAAAAAAAAGAGATGACAAGGAGTTGCCATGGAGACCATAATGGAACATCTGCAGAAACATGTCCAATAATGGTTCATCCAAACGTGGTGATAGTGGATCAGTGACACTGTCAAAAAGTCTCATAACAAAACACTGAATGTTGGGAAAACATACATCCATAACTCTTGAAAATAATTGATAAATAATTGCTAGTTAAGATTAGCAAATTACTTCCAAACCTATTAAAAATATTTAAAAACAGTATAAGAATAACTTTATTGGCAAATATTGTGGGTATAAATTTGACTGGTTTTTAAGCACTCATATTGATATTAACATATGTATAAATTTATAAAGAAATGTTGGGTTAATGAAAGTTTTCTTTATCAAGTATTATTTTAGAAGGCTTTCATTTTGACCTTTAATCTGAGAAACGGATCTCATTAGAAGCAAATAATGAATATGATTGTAAATAGCAAAAGAAATGATTGGCCGAAACAGAAGTTTGACATAATCTGATTTCTTATGAACACTGAATCTGCTGTTTGAAAGGTAAGGCCCCAACTAATCTAAAACTCCCAACCGATGCAGTCTCTTATTTTAGATATTTTAAGTGGCGTTATGAAAGGTTGTTAAAATGCCTAACCAGACCAAAGCAGTGACATCTTAGTGTCTGTGAACATTGTATCACTGAACATTGTAAGAAAAGCAGACTCTGTTGAATGCCAAAACTAATTTGGTATTCATCTAAACTTTAGTGTTGTTGCTGAAAAGAAAACTAGCTGGTCCGACACATTGTTTTTCTTACATTTGTGAGGCAAAACTTGAATTTTAAATAAATCGGTCCTTATTTTTCCTGAGAGGTGTTCAAGCAGAGTTTCTAAAAAAGCATAAGTTCAACAACAACAGACTTAAAAGGTGGTAGGAATAAACACAACTGAATGAGGGGAGGAAATAATAATAATAATAATAACAATAATAATATCCATTATGCAGGGATCTATCATGCCAAAAACATTCAGGAAAAAAGATTGGGAGAATGATATTTTGTCTTGTAGATGGTTTTATGTTGATATTTTTTATGATACTGATATTGTGGGATTTTACCAGTATGAAGGGCGACCAAGATTTGGGAAGACAAAATAAACAAGAAAAAGTTTCAGGTTGTTTTTAGAAACATCACTAAATCCAGAACTTCAACAAAAAACTTCAATATTTTTCATTCCAAAAAGACACTCTACTTAGTGTTTTAATAAAAAGAAAATGTTTGTTTGCCTTCATATCTGCTGCAAGTGTAACCTTATGACAGACAAGCCTAAAAAGCATTAAAAGAAAAAAAAAGTTATGTTGCTGGTGAAATGACCTAAAAATTGAATAATTCTGGAAACTATGCAAATATGGCAAGAAATGGCTATTATAATTATGCATTATTAAAATTCAGATGAAAAAGATGAACCCCCTATTTTGTAACATCCATCAATATGGTAATTTTAACATTTACTCCCCCTGTCCTCCATTTTTTGCTTCTATACTTCCTTCTCTCTGAAGCTTGAAAAGCACTGCGGCTGCACCAGGTCTACGCAAACACACACTGCGGCAGAGGTGGAATGAATTCATTTTCTGATATTAACACTCAAAGATGATCGAATTACCTCCAAGTTTAATACAATTTGTCTCGGATCTTTGCAGTAATTAAGACTTTTAAAGGGAAACACATGCCTCATTAATTGCTAATCTTTCTTTAAGCTTTTTGCCATTTGAGATAAAATAAAGAGCAAACCAACGAAGAGAAAAAAAAAAATCTGATGTTTTCTCCCACTTTCTGAGAAAGGGAAATTTGTTATTGTTTTGCACCAGATTGGAATCTGCCTGAAGATTTATGTTTCCATGGCCGAAGAATGGAGTCAAATACCAGATTACGTGGACGTGTAATCAGTAGGGAATTGTCTGTGACCAAGATGGATAGATCTATTACTTACAACTGGAATTGTTTAAAGGGCATATATCATTAAATTTACAACTATACACTTTCAATTGACTTCAGGCTGGTACCTAACGATAGTAGTATATATATGAGAAAGAACCAAAACATCTAAAACCAGAACTGATAGTTGCTGAAGAATCGTGACGTTATGTTTTAAATATTGAACTTGGGCATAAATGCACACACAAATTATGGATGCTGAAAGCCGAAGCAGTGATTGCAAAGTCCATAGCTTTAACTCATAAAGTGAAGATTTATATGGTGATTTATTCAGTCAGGATGAGTAAGTTGAGGAAAAACATGTTGTCTGAGTCCAGAAGATTGCTGACCTAGCAAACAAGCATCCTACAAAGACATGTAAAAGCACCTCTTCATCACGCCTGTCTGTAATTGACCGCTTGTGACAATGACTGTAATGCGAAAAAAAAAAATTCCGGCTGCATTTCTTAAGGATTGGGAAATTTCGATTTTGGTCTTAACCAGCTTTGTGAATCTTTTATTCACTGGCATGTGTCCACCAAATACTATTTCACTCGTGAGAGGTTAAAGACACAACGGGAATGCGGTGGTCAAAATACTTTTTTTATTTTTTTATTTTTTGAGGACACTCAAATTCCTTAAGCCCATAAGTTGTCGTTTGGCCCTACAAAGTCAGTTTAACGTAGCCATTGTGTTGTGATGTGTTGAATGAAGGGGTAATTAAATATCTAACCTGCAGTCAGACTGCTGCTACCTTCAGTCTCTCGTTCATTTGTCTCACACAAGGGACAAAACTCTTAAGGGTAAACATGCAGAAGGATTGTTTGAAGGGAGCAGGTATTGATTTAACTCACTCTGCAGACATCAGCAGCCAATTTGTACTGACAGAGGGCATAAAAGTTAAAAACTACTGCAGTACAATAGGTATGTTGTTTCCTGATAAACATCACAAGCAGCAGCTGTGGTCACCTCAGAGATCTAGATGTTGATTATCATTTAAAATTTTCTATGTGTCATATTTTACATCTTTGATATGACCGTTGCAATTTAAGAGGTATGCCGGGTAATTTGAGTCACAGCACTTCAAATCAATCCTTTCTCGCCATTTATCAAAAATAAAAACAGTGATAAGGTGGATCCCTGCTGGGAAAATTGTTGCAGTGCTTTCTGCATCAACAGTGTGAGGTAAGGTTTGTCCTCTTCAAGCATGACTAAAAATAAGTCTGAATTGCAGCCAAGGAAGGTCAGTATGGATTATGGAGCCCTGCACTCCCAGCGGAAAAAAAAAAAAGAAGAGTTGTTTGTTGTCCGTCCCAATGTCAGATAGAGAATCAGGAGGGAAAGTGCCTCTCTCAGCAGGTCCAGACTTCCCGTCGATGATAATCCGATGGAATGGCTGATCTTAGCCGGATGGACTAAAGCCAGCGTGGAGGAAACAGTGGCTATTTGCATAGATTGTTCCTCAGATATGGTTGCTTGTATCGCTTTTTAGTTGAGCAACAGAAGTGCTGTTAGGCAATCTGTGTGCAGAGATGTAATTAGGCCCTTAATCTTTAAACATTTTTTTTCTTTCTCCACTTAATAGAGTAAAGAATCTTAAGCCTTTCAAGTCAGCTCAGGCAAATATTTGCAATTTACTGTGATGTAAAATAATGTGGAATACAATCAAATGTCTTGTTGTCGACCAGAAGAAAACCTGAATTGTATCAGAGAAACATTTGGACAGAGAGAACATTTTTTTTCTCTCCTTTTTTTTATCAAACATAAACGCCTACAGTTTCTGCCGTAAATGCTTGTCAGAACCGAAGGTCACACCTGTGTTTACTGACTCCAATAGCGTGTTCCACACTCAGTCATCATATCCAGATGGTAGCATCTCATAGAGTTGAGGCCCTGCTTCATGAACTGCAGAGTAATCCTCTTTGCCAACATCCTGCAGTGTCCAGGATTTCTGTATGCTTTGGACAATGAGCACAAACAGCACCTGGCAGTTCAAACCTATTTGCATCCAGGTAAATCTATGTTCACTTGCACTGCTGACTAGTTGCAGCTAACTGTAAATGTTTGAGGGCTGGAAACACTTTCTTAAAATGCATCATATTTTGCTGTACTATTGCCAGCCTTATGGCTGAATTTGAATGATTTTAAATATAACTTAATTCTGTTCAGATGCAACAAACAATTACTGTAACATTTTCTTCTGTACTACCTAGACTAAATTAAAAAACAACTAGTTTCTTTCAACTTTTATTTAAAAAATTAAATTAACCCATTCTGTCATGGGAACAGCGCATACACATAGGGTTTATATTACTTTAAATTAACAGAATAAAGTCATTTCAGTCCGTTAGGGACTTGAGATTTGCTTTGGACTCACTTTGGAGTGACCTCAAAGAATGAAGTCATGATTAGTCAATATCTGTGAAAGTATGTCCAACAACAGCCAACTGTAACCATGTGTTTGGACAGAAAGACTTTTGTTTTCAATACTTTGGATCATTGCTTCTTGTACTTCATAACATTCCTAGTTTATAGATCTTGGTATGACTGACACCATGAGTTGTTAGATGACTAGTCAAAAGCCCAAACATGTTATTTCTAACAATACTCATTCTAAAAGCTTTATTTGGTGCATTAGTACAATAATTGGAGCTACTGTTTCAGGTCTCAAGCTGATCATTTTCCTCATGCAAAGTCTAGATTAAATGAAATCTTTAAAGACAGCCAGAGGTCTCTGCAAAACTGAAAGCTTTCATAATAGTTAGGATCACTGCCCTGCTGTACTTCAAACTGTTCTGAAGTACGTCCCAACTGTATGTTCATACCTTGCCCCATTCTGTGGTGACAACTCGTGTTATGACTGGAGTGTAAAAAAACTTTAAAGTTGAACTTAAATAGTAGAGCAGCTAATGACAAGCTGTTCTCCCGGCAGAAACACGGAGATACACGTAGGTGTTGCACCTGTTGTGAAAAGAGCTTTCAGCTTGTAATAAGGTGAATTGTGCTTTCAGTGCACTTCTTGGAAACTAGGTTTCTATTCCGAGACTTTGACAAAATGAAGCACATATAAAACACACAGTGTTGATGCAGAGGCTCATGTAATTCTGCCGAATCTGGGGAGTACAAGTGAGTCATTGAATAAATTACATGCCGAACCAATTGCTCAACCACATAAATACACCTCTTGAGCTCGCCTCATTTTCCGGATCGTTGCTCATTCTCGTCCTTATCGCTCACGTCGACTTATCTGATTCCTCAGCACAACCGGGAATTAATGTCTAAAGTTATCAAACCAAGGATGATGACACGTATTCATGTTCACCTATTTTTTTAGATACTTGAGTAGCTGCAACCGTCCTGGACGCAAAGTGAGTGTGGGTGTGATCGTGTCGTTAGCTACTGCTAATGCATGCCTGAATTATGGAAGAAATCACTAAATTAGTCTGCTGAATTGAAACAGAATGATACAGGTTATGGTTTTCCTCACTGTAATGAGAAGAAGACCAAGTGGTAATGTTGATGAAACAGCAGAAAGAGTCGCCTCCATTGCCAGGTACTCTAGTGACTCTCTGTATCTGTTCTGTTCTCCCTGCTCTGTATACACAGCGTCAGCAGGGTGATTCATGATCATGCACAAGTGTGCTTCATCATGTCACAGGAGAGATGAGCTCTGTCCCTTTTTTTATTTTCTCATTTCCCACACCTCTTACAATATGTGGTGCTGGTAGTTCTGATGTCATAAATCAATCTACCATTCTTACTTATGCAAGTATGTTTTGTTTGAATGAAATTATTATGTGTTTTTAATTTAATTTTTTGCTTTTTAAGGCAAATAAAGGCCAGTGTGATATCTTGAATACTAGACCAATAAAGTTTATTGGCTTAGGCAGTAATCTTACCCTCTACCTTTTTGCTATGACAACAAAATTACTAAGCCAGCCTTGATTTATTAGGACTTTTATGGTTGTGGAGTTTTCAAAAGGAAAAAGAAAATGGAATGAGTGAGTGCTCCTACCCTTTTCCAAAGACATCTTCAACTTTAACTACCTGCCGGTAATTCAGTTTTACTGTGTACTTTCGAGTCTGCAGCAATAGTTTTAAAAGAAAAAGACAACATACTACATAGATAAGAGAGGGTAGTTTACAAGACTTCTGTTTTGAAACAGTTACGTGGAGCAGCTATAAGCAAGCAGCGCGGAAGCTGCAGTAAACAGCAGCCAAAGTTATCTTTGAAAAACGGGAGAAGTATATTTCAGCAAAGTCAAACTTGCACCCTGATCAGACTCAAGACTTCGAGTTAATAATGACCCAACCTGACTTTTCAAAGCATCTGATATTGTAGATACAGCTCCAGGTACGGAAAACTGCCACAGGTATTTTTTGTAAGAAGCTGAAAAAATTGAGACAAACTTTGAAGGTTAGAAACACAACCATTCTCTGCATACAAATTTGTTACAAATTTAGCTAAGTAACACAAATGCTAAATAAGTGACTCAATAACAACCTCACATTTTAGTATAAAAAGTGTCTTTTAATGTTTCGTAACAAGACAAAGATATGAAAATATCAGTCTGTATTATATAGTTATAAATATGTAAAATGTTTCACTCAGTAAATTTAACTTTTTAGTAATATTCCATTTTATTTAACGTGATTGAATTAATATGTGTTGGATTTTTTTGGACATAAACCATGTTTTCTGCTAGCTATTTACAGAACAATATTTTGACTTTCACAATAGTTTTCAAGCCCTTTAATAAAAGTCGCAGAATAATTTACAACTAACATTGATAAATGATCTGAACCAGATGCACTGTCTGCTTTTCTGTAAAAAAACAAAACACTTTTTTTTTTTAAACTCTGACCACTCCAACAGCATAGCCTGATTCTACTTACATGTTTTAAAACATATTAGCAAAAACTGTCATGTTTTAATTACTCAGTACGTGGTAAGCTCAAACTGGAAATCTGGTGCCCACACAGCATGATGGTGTTCTGTTAATGTTATAGTCACCCACATTGGCAAAGAGGTTCAGCGTTATGACAGCCAGCTTAACTCCACCAGACAGCCTTTACTATATCACCCCTTACCTGTGAAGAGTATTGAAATTACACTAACCGATGACCAATCCTTTACGTCTGTTGTAATTGTACAGTCGCATTTCCTCAAGTGGCAGGTTTAATTGCAGACCAAGGAAAGAAAAAAAAAAAAAGACCTGCAAGAGGACAAAAGTCGAATCATTTCTGGAAAGCAAGGTTTTAATTATGATGTTCTGTAATTGCAGATCTTTGGGGCCATCCAATTATGAGATTGAATTGAATGCTGGCAGCCACGGTCCCTGGTGTTTTGGAAATAACTGGCAATATTAACTACTATGTCACTGCTGCTGTGCCTGGGTCATATTAGATCATCTTTGCTCTAAATTAGTCTGTAGTTTTGAGTTGTATTTTTGGCTGTGGCACAATGTTTTCAATTATTTTAATAGTTTGTTGGGGGCAATTAAAGGTTGTGAATTTTGTTATTATGCAGTGATAATACCTGTAGATTGGTTTGTTTTTAGCAAGCAGCAATACTCTTTAGATTAATGCTCCAAAATGGGTTAGTGATTACAGAAAATGTTTTACATTTAGTTGTGTAATAATTCTCCACAGTAGTTGCCCAGTAACTGTGCACATTTAGATTTGTTATGATGAAAGCCAAAACCTAACTTTTACTTTCTGAAACAGTTTATTAACAGTTTTGATTACCTGAGAGAGCCGTTAGTGATTGATAAACATAATCCTCAAAAATAAGACTTGCCTAATAATCGTGCACACAGTGTACCTGTACGGGGTAATGTAAATGATGAGGTGGAGTCGTGGCTCAGTTCAAGGTTGTGTTGGATGTGTAAACCCAGAATGCTTCAAAGATAATCCAAGCCATCTTCTCATAACTGGATCTACTCATGCAAAGCTAACTTCTAAGACCTAAGGTATTATTTGATGTCAGAAACATTTATCAGCCTGAATGCATATCCATTAATTGTGTTATCTAAAAGTAAATGTAGTGGGAAAAACATCTCTGTTAGGGTCCTATAGAATGGTTTTGTTTCATCTCAAGAGCTTTATTATTACAGGTCAAAATTACATGCATGGTTCATGGAAGCATATTACAAGCAAATGAATGGAGTTTGCCTTACTTTCATTTACTCACATCTGTTATTGTTAGCAACAACTAAGATTTGGAATATAAACAATTATTTAACCAATGCATGCCCATATATCTTTGATTTATAAGAAACACTTCTCATTTCTGATGCTAAAGACACTCTATTAATGAAAATGCAAATCCCAAATATACATCCACAATTATTATTTAGAGAATTCTTTTCTGGTAATAAAATTGTTTCTTATGTGATGTCTTGTACTGGTGTTTGTAAATTCAGAAGAGTGTGTTCACTGTCAATAAATCAAAGCTTGTTGCTTGAAGATGACCCCTGTTACTTTTTTCCCCTCCTTAATCTCAGTGTGATTCAATTATATCCAAAAGAAAAAATACAAACAACTCATCTGTGGAAAACACAGAGACCTTGGACTCATTCTCAATGTTTTCTGTAACCTTCAAACCGCCAATGTTTTTTTCCCTTCGCTGGAACTCCCAATTACTATTCCTCAGCATATCTCTGTTGTTTCTTTTAGCTATTCATAAGTCGCCTCATTCCCCCCACAGGATCTGACCCGGGGGTCTTGCTCACACCATCGAAGCAATCAATTGCGCTGAGTGACATTGCAGTTACTGTCATTTGTTTAAAAGTTAGTTTGTTTGCGTGTAAAAACAAGGTTACCTTAGTTAGCTGAATTATTCGTCATGGATTTCCAATTGAGTTCATCAGTCATCCACACCTCATGTAGGCTGATGCATAATGAAACACAACCTGCTCCTGCTGTTCCACCTTAACGTGAACGCACATCAGTGACAGAATGATGCATGAAGGGCCTATTGTCTCTGCATCTCCGTGACTAAGCATTTAAAACTTTCTAGTTATGAAAGGTGTGACGTAAAAGGATCAAGGTGTTCATTTTAGTTGTGTTTAGGCTTGTAACTCAGAATGGTTGTTTGTTTCCGTAAATGAAATGGAGATATATGTAAAACGATATAAAAGGAAACCCACATGAGAACACAGTTATTTGACAAAGTGTGATGAATGCCAAATTCAGGTAATTATACACAATGTATTGGAAACCCACAATAAAAGTAGCAATGACAAAGTCTGCAACTCAAATCTGAGCACACAGTGAAAATTTATATGGAGCTTTGTCCAAAAAACAGGGGTAGGACCAACTAGTTCATCAAACTTATTAATATTCATTAGAATTGAAGAAAATAAAGGAATTTGTCACAAGAAATGTAGGCAATCGGTATGCTTGACTATAAAATCCCAGCCATACGCCAAAAGTGCATGCAGAGTACATACAGTGTGCCTGAGAATGTGGGAGCCTTGTGTGATTTTTGACCCCAACATGAATAAAAGCCTATGATCAGTTTGAGTTTTGTCATCAGAGAACCATTTTGGTAGATAATTATCCTGATAGTGTTGAGTCGGTAGATCCATTATTGGTGACAGCGACTGACTGCAACTTAAAGCCAAATCCTTTAAACTCAGCCCTTAATGATTTGACTCACATCGCTGATTGACAAGTTTGTGTCTGACTAACTTATGTTGTGTCTACAAAGTAGGAGTCCAGCAAATTGATTTCACCAAAACACAGGCTACAGTATTCACTTTTGGTGCTTATCTCAGGATTGGACATGCTAACAAAAACAAGTGCTCAAAACAAGACGCAACATGATTATGACAAGAACAGAGTCATCCATTTATCTCATGATGTCTATAATGAGAGCAATAATAATAAAAATATTGCCCTTTCCACTAAAGGGCTAATCCTACTAATGATAAAAGTCGGAATTTAGACTATGAAAACTGAGCTCCATGGAAAAAGATCCTGTGTTTACTGATTTCAGCAGTAAAAACATCATGAGCAATCACCAGCACCTGTTTCTGGTTCACTGTTGTCCTCCATAAAATTAATATATTTTAAATTTAACTTGCTAGTACCACCAAACTGTCTTAATCCAGTTTACGATCCACTGGACTAACTCAAAAATGAAGTGTAATACCTCTCAATCTTCACATCCAAAGCAACTCTTGTGTACACCTGGTTTTAGTCAAATACATCGGCATATTCTTTGTTGCATAGTGTTGTTAAAATGAACAATATCTTCCCATTCAGCATAGTCCTTTCCACTCTGTGCAGAAGCACGCCATCACCAGCTACTGTCATTGCTGATGTTCTTATTGCAACGGAAACCAAGCCTTCCCTGGTGGCTCATTTAAACACACTTGGCCTTTCAGCCCCACTTACCTAATAGCTGTTGCCACATTGATCAGCCCCCATGCTGTCTGTCACCTCCTGTGCTCCAGCCCTAAGCGCTGATGAGCTCGGACAGACACCATCTCATGTGAGCCTTTTCTTGTAAGGTGCCATGATACGTGACCTTTACACGATAGGGCCACAATTTGGTCCAACATGTAAATTAATTGAACAAAAGGGCAGGGAGCTCCCTTGGTCTTTAGTGTATATTTCTATATTTTCCAGATGCTTTGGAGTTAAATTGGCAAAAAAAATAAGATGTCCACATTTAGTTCATTTCTATAGCATGTTTTGTACAAAGCAGCTGAACAGTGAAACTTTTAAGGATAAACTGGCCTAGTTCAAGACTATTTCAATTTGAAGTCTCTCTAGAACTTTTACTTTGCTAGTGTTTTCTGGAAGCTATTTGCAATGAATTTGCACATTGGATTTCTGTGAAGACTTTTATTTCATTGATGTACACTGAAATGCATTTCTTTCCATTTATATAAATCTTATACAAAACATCCATTTTAAAAATGCTAACCTAGCTGATGTCCTACACTGTTTTCATTAGGGGCTTACTCTTTAAATCCTCTGGTTATGCATGTCAAGCAATTGTCTTTATGCCAGTTACATGGCTGTGCCTCCCAGCCCATCACCATAAACAAGCAGCTAATGTAATTTCTATTACCAAACGACTGGAACTCCCCCACTACACATAGGATGGCTGCTGTGCATCGCGGCATTGCTCTCCTTTGGAAAGTCACTTTACCACACATGTATCTCCAAAGATTAGAGTCAGCAAGGTTTACCACTTTAATTACCACTCTGTAATAATACCCTCAGTAAAACACATGACTGCTCTGATGCACAAGAGTTCACCAGTGGTGCTTTTCAAGGACACTCACCAGTTTGCTTTAGTCTTCCAGCGTCAGAGTACACTACGACCCTTCATTACAGAAATGCAGTGATTCAGTTTTATTGGCTTTATCAACCCTTCTGTTGTGGGAAATATTTTTTCTCTAAGCTATCCCACCCCAACGCCATGCTCCAGTAATATATTAGGACATTTGTTGCTCATGTTGGATTTTTTTTATTTTGACCTCTGATTGTCCTAAGATGTGACAAGATTTGCTAAATGGCAAGTAGTGTGCAAAATGTACTTTTAAGGTTCGTATCATGTCAGGCATGTTTTGGAGGAGACACAGAATTCATTATCAATGCTGAGTTGTGTTACTAAACAATTAATGATCTTTCTTTGATCTTTCATTTAATAGCAATATTTTTTATGAATAATATGGATTTTTCTTCAATAGCAGGTCCAAGTATTGTGACCGGAAGTCATGCTGAATTACAAGTGAAAAATTGTGTTACTATTGAGACATTACAGTTTTACTCCTCTTTTTTTAAACGATTTATTTAATTTGCAGGACATCCCGTCAGTGGAGAGTAACAAATGTCATAAGTCACGCAATAGGAAAGTGACTTAAACAGTCTCTAAATTCTATTGAATATAACAGTCTCTGGAATCTATTAAATGCATTTCCCTTAACTGAAATAACCATTCATTTTAAGACTCAACTCATTTTGTATCTACAATACACAAACTCATACCTACTTTTGCATTTGTTTACAAAATTGATGCTCATGGAACCAATTTTAATAAGAGAAAAATATAGCCTGAGCAAATCTCAACAGCTTTCAAATAACGAGCTCAATTAAGAGAACAAGCTATTCAAACTAACCTGGCCTTGAGTGAATAAGTACCCCCACCCACTATTAATTAATGAATTAACTGTGATTAATCACATCCAGAAGACATGATTAATCACAGTTAGATGTGAGGTCCGTACTGATAACTGCCAAATTGTTTTCATGGACATTAATTGTGCATTGATTGTTCGATTGTGAGTGTTTGGGTCACCTGGAAGCTGTTGATTTATTTATTTATTTATCTTTTTTGGCAGGATGGAGGATGATCACAGCACTTTGAAGGTGGAGTCTAGCATTAAACACCAGCCAATATCCAATCTTACTTTTTTTTTTCTCCAAGGTTTTTGTTGGCTTTAATGGCCCGTATTTTTTTAATGGAGACTGACAGGAAAGAGGGCAAGACATGCGGCAAATGTCGCCGGGGCCGGGCGTCGAACCTGCCACAGCCGCGCCGAGGACTAAGGCCTCCATACGCGTGTCGTGCTAAACCCCTACGCCACCACAGCACGCCCAATCTTACTGATCTTATTTGCTTTTTTTTTTAGTTATAGGGTAAAATAAAACTAACCAAAAAAAAAAAAAACATATGGTTCAGGTTAATGTGGTAGACATGATCCTCATGAGTCAGTATATAGAATTTTTTTCATAGCTGAATAAAGCAAATTCTAAGAGACAAAAATGGGACTGGGACCTTAGGTTACCTTCAATCAAAAAAAAAAAAAAACTTACCCCCAGCCAAAACTCAAATATATTAATTCAGATGAAAGCATATTTCTGTGTTAGAATTGTCTTGACACAAATTTATAATAGTTGTTTACACCCTCTCTCTATTTACATCCAGCCTGATACAACTTAAGCTTTGTTGCAAAGACGAATGAACAGTCTTTGGTCTCTAGATGTGCAAACCTGGAAGAGTATATCACCTGCGGTTTTAACTCTATGCTAACTCTGGGAACAGAATACACATGCACGGCACACTTGCAAGATTATTTTTGTGAAATTTTTTTAAGAATCAGAATCATTTTTGCTTCCATCACAGACAAGCATCACTTTGTATTCATCTGTGATTAAAAAAAGAACCCAAATACACAACATTGAAGTTTGGTGCAATGTGGCAAAAATGGAATATTTCAAGCCACTTTAATTGTCAAAAAATACCGGGATTGAAAAATGTTTTTAAAGATCCACCATCACTCCTGCCCTTTGAGATCTACCAGTGTATTTCCTCGTCAGACTCAAGCCACCGCATGAATAGATGTCAAGAGGTATTATCACAAAGATTTCAACCTTTCTGAAGCATCAAAAGCTTGCCGGAACATGTCTGAACACATGGTTGGTCAGGAGATACTTAGGCTAGCCGAGAGCTCGCTGACACCTTTGATCGAATATCTGTGTAATCAATCCGGAGGGGGCCGGCTCGCACTCTGAACATGCCTTGCATTACAATTCCTACAGATAAAGAATTAGTGACATGGACAAGTGGGGTATCAGGAGAGATCAATGCTGTGCATATGAAATTTTACATGCTTGGTCCCTTTTTAGCATCGTCTTTGAAAGTAAAAGTCTGTCATATCGGATGATGATGCTGAGATAGCTGCCTGCTTTGTTAGATCAGTTTAATAGAGGAACACTGTGGGGTGAAGATCTTAGGGCTTAAATAGGCAGGAAGAGCTTTATTACTCTGTCTGAAAGTGATTCTTAAGGGTGGACTCAAAAAAAGGAGGGAGAGGAAAAAACAAAGGCTGAACAAATCAAAGGATGTATTAAGGATTAGTCAACTTTGAAATGTCAAAGCTTCCCTGTTTTCTGTCTCCGGGATGATAAGAATGCTCCAGCATAACATGAAAATCCACACGACACAAACACTTATTTGAGAAGACAAAGACAACCAACAGCCATATATGTTTTTAGCCATAATTACCAAGAAAAGACCCCTACTTTAAGCACTGGTCAGGGCATGTTGCTCGATCAAAAACACTCATTTCAAAACAGCAGGAGAGTCGTGTATCAGACTTCCAGCAGCAGCAGCAGCATCCACACTCTCAGGGCTCTTCAATCGAGTCTATCCAGTCACGTAAGGTGCGTGGGCGAGCGGAGGCTCTGCTTTCTACGTCTCCGCCGGCCTGTCGGTTTCATCAGCGGGCGCACCGCTCTGTTACTCGACATCCTCCTCCAGAGAAGACACCTGCTGTTTTCATCTTGAAATCTCATGTCGGCCTGTGATCAATCTCTCCCTGTCAAGCGAAAGCAATATTGATCCATAGATGTAGTATTTGGCAGTTTTGAGTGTGCTGGCTGCAATGCAGCTCGGGGTCCTTCTGTTGCTCGACGTTTGCATGTGTCTTTTATTACCGGAAGCAGCGTAATATCAACAATGGACTAACCGTATTCAGGAGCAGGTTCCACCTCTGCACAGACAGCACTTGTTTAAAATCAGAGAAAATTTTTGACTTTGGCTAAAGGTGAGCTTCCTTAGATGTGCCACAACAAAGTAAAACTGATTCGATGAGAAGGAACCTAAAAGTGGGTGACTTTCCTGGCTAATGGTGCTGTCAGTGCCTAATCACACTGTCAACTTCCATTACCATGAAGGTAATTAGGTGCTTTATCTCTATTCTGCTTCAGCCAGAACTCAGAATCTGCCAAATTATTAGACTGGTACAGTTAAACAAAGCTTGTAAAGAAAGGCTAGAGTGGTTTGGAACCGTTTGCTACCAAGTCAGGAGGAACTAACTTATAATGCTGTGTGAATTTATTAAAAGCCATAATTATTATTGTTATTCTAATTGCGGCCATTAACGGAACATCACATTGACTGCACAAATCATTCTCCAACTGTGACTATTTTCATTACTTGTACTTGGTCTGCCTTTGTTGGTGTTCAGAAATGTTATTGCTGTATTTTCCAGACTATCGCATCAGTCAAGAAATCTCATAAAGAGTAAAAATAAGTCACACTGGACCAAAACTTGCATCTATTTATAAACTGTCTAATATGAGGGGGACCTCATCCATGTTGATGATATGATCCAGTGACACATTCTTTAAGTGCCCATATGTAAACTTGTTCCTGTTGCTCTGGCCATCTTGCTTTCAGCCCACTATTAGCTTTCTTCGCTGTTGCAAACAATAATGTTCACTCCTTGGTTCACTTAACGTAGCAGTCGAAAAATGCATCATGAATGATGTAGAGCTAACAATAGCCTAAAAAAGAACTTATCAGACTTATCTTCTCAGAGGAGAAGTGCAGTGGGGAAAAGTATTACAAGCCCGTCTATGAAGTGAGGTAGGCTACAGAAAACCAGGAAGAAGCGAGGATGGAACTTAGAAAGTGTTTCTTTTTTTCTTCTCCGTAATTCCAGTCTTGGATCTGGGAATGACAGGAAATAAAACCCAATCTGGTTGCAGTTCCAAACTAATAGGGTTTGCTGGTAGATGCTTACTGACCTACCTATTGTCGCACAATTCAGCGTGATGAATCATTCACAACTCCTCATTCTGTTCGTTGATTAGCCTAATTTGTTGAAATTCAACAAGAGAAATCAACCTCACTGGGAGGAATCTCAACTTGAACACTGACCCGAGATGAGAATTGAGAGGAATTTCATAGAAAGGCAATGGCCAGGCTAATGATTGGCCGTAGCAGGCAGCAAGATAAACCTGTGTATGAATTCATCATCCAAGATGCTAGACCTCTCAGTCAATTCTCCCTTTAAGCAATCTTACCTGGCTACTCTCCCACTTCCATAGTCATCCTTAGCAGTTTCCTTTCCCATGCTATCACCTGCCTTGCCAGTCTCTGGTGCTCTCACACATCCAAACCAGGGTAAACACCTTGAGAATCTCAAGTCAACCAACTCCATTCTCCAATGACACACTCAGCTACTCACCTCCGGAACCATCATGTCTCTCCTCAATACCATCTGTCCTCCATCCATCTCCTGAGAAAAAAAAAAAATATATATATATATATATATATAATTCCTTATTGCTCTCATTCCAGCCTCTAAGAAATTGTAACTCTTCTCCTGTCCTCTCAGACACCACCTGCAACTTGAGATAAAAGTTATTGGACAGAAATGTGAACATCTCTCACACCTGTGGAAACAAAAAAACACTTACCTTTAGCTAAGCTTGTCTCCTTTGTGATTTCTGGGCTGAAAATTAAGCACAACTATGACAGAATGAGATCTCAGAATATAACCTTCATGAAAGACTAAAACATTTATTGTTGTTGCTAACTGAATATATTCGTATTACACTCATATTGATGTCATATATGGCATTTGTTATCTAGCTTTTAATGCGCAGCCTTGTACAAAGATGGTGAGAGAACACTGATAAGCACCTTGAAGCTCTAATGAAGCTCAGAGTTCGCTATGTATTTAGAATGATTTACTAATTAGTTTGTTTCTGGTAACAAAACAGGTGAAATTATGGACATCAGGTACCAATTTAGACATTTCTACCCATCTGTCCGTCCATCAGTCAATCCATCCGTCTTGTACCTACTAAATATTGAACTTTGGATGTCTGTGGACGTAACCCAAACATCCCACTTCCCAGGAACATTCTTCATCTCATTCTGTGAAACCCCCCCAAAATTCCCTGGTCAGAACCAATATATAGTCCCATTCCAGCATACAGGAAGCATACTAATCAGATACCTATACTACTGACGATTTTTGATTCTGGGACCTGATAAAGCTAAACCATGGGAAAATGGGATAACTCTAGGAGAATTGAAAATCTGGGACACCATCCAGGAAACTACACTTGAATGCAGCAACAACAAAAAAAACTTGTAAACAGTGACATGTCTATTTAGGTCATGTTTTTCTGTAAAAACTGAAAAAAGCCATGATATTAAGAAAAGTGTTGGATTGATTTCTGCTGAAAAGTACTTGTCTTACTGAATCAGTAGTTTGTGTTTGTCTTTCTTAATGTCAAATATAGGTTTCAAAATGAGTTACTGCTAGCGCCTCAGAGAAAAACTGTACTGTGTGTTTGACCCTTCGTTTACTACTGTATGTAGGCGCAGCATGCAACCACATGGCAGCTTAATGCGAGTTGTCCTTTGCATAGTCAAGGGCAAAAAAAAAACTAGCATACAAATCCTAAGGGTAAAAAGAGAATCCTGCAGATGTGCAGGGAGCATGTGATCCACATATAGAAATGTCCTTATGCAAGTTTAAAAGATCAGGACATCTTTACTGTAAGACAAAATCTCCTCATACACACAGTCACAAGTCCGCATTAACAGAGCCATTCAAAAGTACTCAAAGTCCTTGAAATATTTCATGTTTTGTCACTATATAGCCAGATATTTCTGGCAGGGAAAGAACACATCATTTTCACAAAAATGTTAGAAATATCTGGAAAATATAGCATTCAATCATTCTCAACCCTTTTGTTCTGCTAAGAGTCCAGGCGTGTGTAAATTAATCTCGGTATAAACGCAGCTGTTAGCTTCAGAGGTTTGCTGGAAAACATTAGTGAGCGGCATCATAAAGACCAAGGAACAAATTGCAGGGTTAGATTATAAAACAATACCTAAAGCTTCAAACATCTCACAGAACAATGTGTCACAACTGTAAACCATCCATCTAAACTACCAGGCCAGGCAAGGAGAGAATTATTCCCAAAGTGGAAGCTCTGGAGGAGCAACAAAGATCCAAATCCCAGGTGGGAAACTCTGACAACCATTGGTAATGCAGGCAGCCATAAAAAGTCCTATTTGCAGTTTGCCACAAGCCACTTAGGAGAGAGAAAATGTTTGGTGCTCTGGTCAGATGAGACTAACATTAAACCTTTAGGCCAACATTCATAGTTCAATGTTTGCCAAAACACAAACACCCTAAACACATTGGCGTCACTGCTGAAAAATTGCAGTAGTGGCATGCTGTGTGTATATTTCCCTTTAGTAGGGACCTGGATGATGGTCAGAGCTCGTGGGACGATGGATGGAGTAAAAGACATTCTGGAAGAAAATCTGTTAGAAGTTGCAAAAAGTGTGAGCGTTGGGGCAGGGCGTTGCCTTACAGCTGGCCAAATTACATAAACATGTTTATCTGTATGCTGCTCTGTCTAAACAGTTGAAGTAGATAGCAAATCTACTCCCACTAACAACATAGATGTTTAGAAACCTCAATATTTTTGAGCTTTTAGCCAGACAATAACTTCTCTGTCATTCTTCTAACTTTATTTTGTTTATACAACCATATGTTAATCTGTTTGTACATAGATTCTTATCAGTGCTGATCAAAATGCTACTTTTTTGCTACTTTTTGCACCCGTTGGTGATCTTTAGTTCTTTATAAGGAAATTCCTCTTCCAAATCCCTAGAAAACAAATACTGCTGCTACTTTTTGTAAGCGTACCACCACTTGAGTGCTCTTATTAATCTTCGTAATTCCAACAGACATTAGAAGGGAAGCTGTCATT
The DNA here is from genome assembly GCA_903066815.1 of Brachyrhaphis roseni. NCBI lineage: Eukaryota > Metazoa > Chordata > Actinopteri > Cyprinodontiformes > Poeciliidae > Brachyrhaphis > Brachyrhaphis roseni. The sequence goes on from CAEFZY010042053.1 coordinate 31,668, forward strand.
TTTGTGTCACACGGCGAACGCTGGAGCAGTGGCTTATTGGTTCTGGTTGAATTATTCATTTGAAGCACAGGATTGCTGTTTGGCTATGCAGTCCGTGTCAATGACTGTCTCATAACTGACGTGCTGGGTGCTGGGAGCTTTTCAGTCATCAGAAAGTGAGAATGATCCATATTCTCCCACTCCTAACTTTTCTTCATCAGCAGAAATGTTGCACTTTTCTTTTTTTTCTGCCAGTGCAATTGATCCTGGCCTTGATCCAGCTTTGCTGTTTTCATCACCCACCATATTGCACAATAAAACATTTTCTCTATGGTCTGATATGTGCTGATGAATTGATCCCTTCTGCGGCAGCAACACAGCAGTACGTCACTGTGATACATGTTTTGGTAGAACTGATTCTCTCAAATCGCCAAGGCTGAGGCAATTTATGGCTGATGCCTGACAGTAACATATATCTAAAGGTTGTCTCGACAGAGGAAAAGTTCTGGACAAGGTGACTCTGTCATTGTCTTTGAGCGGGAACTTTGGTTGGGTTCATTTCTTCTCAATGACTCCCATTTTCTAAAATCAAAAAGGCCCATAAGGAGTCTTGGTATGAAATAAGTAGGGCTTTTGTTGCTCTTGGACTTCTCTTTGGTATTTATGGCAATCATTTTAGCCTTTATTATTAAGAGTACATAATTTAAGGTTTTAGTTTAATTATGTTGGATAATCAGTGCAGGAAGTGTTTGTGAATGCTTGTTTTTACTGATCCTAAAAGAGTTTGGGGAGGGCATATTTGATTAAAAGGCCTTCATATTTGCTGTGATGTCAGGAGATCTTGCCCCTGACAGATTTCTTCTGTTTTTTGTTGTTTTTTTTTCACTCAAACCTTTGCAGGCCAGAATCAATAATTGCCTGAGTAAATTGAAAAAAAACCTTTTTTTAAAAAGCCGATTTTAGAAATACCTATCAAACCAACCAAAACTAATGTGTAAACAGGTTTGGCCATAGAGTAAGGTCATTTCATTATTGGATGATAGGATTGTGTTGTTTCTAGTTGGGATATACTGTATATACATCAGTCTTCATATAATCGGAGGTGGGTAGAGTGTCCAAAATAGTACTCAAGTAAGATTGCTGTCAAAGTAACTACTGAATTAAGAGTGAAAACGTATTTTGTAAAAAGGGTACTTAAGCACTTTGTACTGATCAGATCAGATTGGTTTTTCAGAACCTGGCAACACTTTTGCTTGTCATTGCACAATATTCTCTTTTCTTTTTACAAATAGCTTTTTGTTTTTTTACAAACAGAATTTTTTTTTTTTTTGAGAAATAGCTATGAGTAGTTTTATCAAACTTAGGTTATTCACATTACTGTCAAATAGAAAGTTTAGTCTCTCTTCAGCTGATTCTGAGTGTTTTATATGAGAGTACATGGATGTATTTACACTATTTTTTTTAACACACACATACCAATTTATTATTTGGTTAATGAATTGTATAATTTTAGCCACAAATATCAATGATGTAACTGAACATTCAAACATTAATAAATGGCTTTTATTCTATGGCAGATTGATTTGGCCATTTAAACAATTAGAAACACTTGTCCAGCCAGTTACTTTTTATTTACATCCCTTTTTAGCAGGGGTGATACCAAAATCCATCCAATTTCTTGTCCAAACTGGCAGCAAATATTTTTGGCACCCTTTTGCTGACATAAACGTCTAATTCCATATCTTGACTAAACTGAGGAATGGCTGGGCCCTTAAGCCCATCAATGACAATGCCAAATAAAATGCAATAGCCTGGAGCTCATGATTCATGGTTTGATCCCTGCAGCTACATTAAACAAGCATTGATCGTCCTCAACGCCCACCCTAATCCTAATGCAAAAAATAAATACCGTGTAAATTCCCCCAGCAGATATCCCTCTGCTTTCTCAGAGACCGTGCCGTGCACGCGCAATCAATACAAGCTTTTTGGGTGTAAAATAACCTTTTGATGACCATCGAGGAAATGCAAGCTGCTTGGACCATTTCTCACACACCCTTATTGATTTCCCCATCTGTGCATTTTTTTTTTTTTTTTTTGCTTTTTTCATCTCCCTCTTTTCCCTTGCTTCAACACACCGCCCCAGCCTCCTCTTTCTTCAGTATTTTAGTGGAAAACCTCCTCTCTCAGCAGCACATGAGGAGCTTTGAGTTTAACATCAACGTGGCTGCAAGTTCAGGCCTGGGGGTGGTGAATCCTGCCCCACCTCGTTCTTATTTCCCCAGCGGCTTTAGAGGTTTGTTTGGTTGTTCCGCTCAGAAGAAGCCGTCCCGCTGTGCTTACTCAGCTGAGTCCACTTAGTCTTTTCTAGAGGTGTTGCTTTGTTTAGTCCTATAGGGAAGACAAAACAGAAAAGACTCTTATTACCTTTTATTATTTACCTTACTTACATTTAGGGGGTCTATACGATTCTTAACATCATAATAAATGTTATTTTGTCAAAATCTTAAGTTTTAGTAGACATACTGTACCTTTTATGTACAAGCATAGTACTTATTTCCCATTTTTGATCAAAGTTTAACAGAAAGACATCTACAGTTCCAATCAAAGGTTACATAAAATAATCGTAGGGGATAATACATTTGAACCATTTGGTTTTTAGCCATCAACATGATTCTAGTATACGTCTGATAATTTTTCTTGGGAAAAAAAATGAAAGCCAATGAAATTTTCTGGTCTTCAGGTCTACTCTACTCATACCAAAACCAGTTTTTATATACATTTAGGACCATTGTCCTACTGAGACACTCCATTATATCCAAGCTGTAACCATCTGACCTAAACTGTCATCTTACAATTAAAGGACACAAATCGGGATGTTCAAAAACAACCGAGGAACCAGCCAGACTCTACAAGTCATGAACTAAAATCTTCTAAAACTGTGGTGTCACTATTCACAGTTTGCCAAGTTATACTCCACCATAGGGCCTTATTTCATCCTGATAAACTTTGTATTCATTAAATTCAAAGTAAGAAAAAAAAAAAAAAAAGGCCTTGAATAAATCTAAAACTTGGATGAGCTGGAGAACACATGCCCGGGCTCCACTGTCCATGTTATGGTCAATATCCACCATTGATTGTACATGTGCAGAGTCCACGAACGTTTGTTTGAGATGAGCCAATGAAACCCTTAAGTGCTTTGTTTCCAGTGGTCAGATCATCAGTTTCTGCTGTCTCTTTATGGCGCAGAATATTGTTGCTCGTGTTCCCTTACGCGATGGTTTTGATGAGTTTCCTTGGCAGAGCTGCTCTCCTAGCAGCTGCTCAGAGACATCGCCATCGCTCTCCACAACGAGCTCTCTGAGTGAGATGGGAAGGTTCGGCCGGCAGGTAGTGGGTGGGGAGGCCTCACGTGACGCTGAGGGAAAAACCCCTGCAGTGACACAATCTGTCTGTGTGGACACTTCATCTGACCTCATAAATAGAGTTTTATAAAATCCCAACCCTAGATCAATTTTTTTTTTGGTTTGTTTTTCCACCGTTAAACCAGTGTTGTAAGCCTCAATGCCAGGTTGGTTATAACATTTAAGATATCAGAGTGAACCTTAAATAGCATGTCACTTTCTCTCCCACATTATAATTTCATGCCCTCTTGCCTCGGATCTCGTCGCATCATGCAGCGGCAAGAAATCGGTCTCAATTGTTGCTAATCAGCGAAAACATCCCTACAATTTCTTAAGCACAGCTGCACCTCTTCTTCTCCCCCCCGCCCCTGTCTTCTTTATGCATTTTCTCACAGCCCAGAAACCTGGGCAGAGAAAAAGGCAATTAAGCTAATGCAGCATGGGTGTCATAAGGTTATAGATATTTCTAGAGTGGAGCAATTTACCACTCAGAGAAAGAGGAGAGGGCTTGCATAAAACATCCCGCTCTCACACAGATTTATTATGCTTTTAGTTGTGTTATATGTGATACAATTAGCAGTAGGTGCCAGGAAGGCTCGCAGCTCAAGGACGTGGTCATCGCCCGGCCATCTGTCATTAATTGCATTCCTCTGTTATGCGGGCAGGCAAGTGGGCAAGCCCAAAGGGGGAAGAGAGTTGGGCCGGGTGTGACATGGCACATCACACCACAGGTGTGGGCTGACTAGTCATGTCACTGTGCTTTAGTGCATGAAGAAAATGGGACACTGGACATGTCCTAGAAACAGCTTTTAGAGGTCTCTGAATGTTCGCCCTATTGCAACATGTTGCATAGTTTTGGAGGGATTTTATTAAAGGAGATTAAGTTTTAATATGAAACTTTCAGAGGTGATACTTTATTGTGATGAATGTCTACAACAATTACTAAGTAATACCTTTGACCAAAACTCCATCATGGGGCAATAAAAGCCGGTATGATTATAAATTAGTGTCTGGTTCGGCTCAGCTTTTTTCATTAAGGAGGGTGTAGAACTGTAGAGGGCAGCAATGATATGTACAAGGACAGCCCCCTATTGCCATATTATCTATCCAAAGGGAGTGGGGGAAAGGCCAACTGCAGAATCTCTCGCTGTGCTTGTTGCTTGTACACGGCACCAGCAAGTATGACTTATGTCTGAGGAGCAGCCAAACAGACTCTTAATCTACTCTTTTTAATCAAGAGTCCTGCTCATTTTATGGCCTCCAGTTTATGGGCTTTCTCCTAAATGCTGTCTGGTTGGTGGATAAACTAAGAAGAGAGAGCATGTGGTCTTATTTGTGCTGCTGCAGCAATGAGTGTGCTTCTTTTTAGACAATGCCACTGATGTGATGTTGGTCAGAAGTTTGCATACACTCATCATGGGTATAAGTATCGGTTTGGACTTTCTGTAATTTTTTTTCCAGTTTGAAATGATGACACAATAAACACCTGCAAACAATTTCAAAAAGTATCATTTTAGTGCACAAGTTTCTACAATGTAGATAGGTTTAAAAATTCAACATAAAATACATGCATGTTAAATTAATATGACCCCCTAATATTTGGTAAAATCAACTTTGGCATCTTGCTAACAAACTACATGCTTTTTATAGCACTCAGCAAGGTCCTGACATGATTCTGGCACAACCTGTTTTGGTGGGATTGCAGAATCTAATTTGAGCCGGTAGGTTTCATCAGACAGACCTTAGGCCTGTTGGGTTTAAGTTTTCGCTTTACTGTTAGCTTCCCAATTCTGAATTGGTGTGCTGATAAACTGAACAGAGTCAGAGCTCTGCCACAAAATTGGCGTAAAAACAAAGTTAAAACAAAACAGATCCAACAATCAAGTCTTCAGTAAAGTAGAAGTTAATGGAACATCAGTGTCATTGTTCAATGTGAAGTAAATTTATGTTAAAGAATTAATGAAAAGATGGTTAGCATAAAAAAGCCCCTGCTAAAGAAAGACTCTTTTAAGACTAGCAACTGTCTATGTGGACAAGTCAAATGTTTTCTGAAAAATCGTTTTATGTTTGGATGAGTTGAGCTGCTTGGCCACAATGACGTAAGCAGATTCTACTCATCTTTAACAGCATCGTAATGTAATGCTGGTTAACTGCCATATTTCCAAACACACATCAGACAGGCTTGGAATGGATAAAGCCGGCCAATAATAAGTTTCTCGGAGATCTCCAACCTCAACGCTTATTGAAAATGTCAGGACTATGCTTTTTAGTCAGTGGTGTGGCAGCAAATCAACCACAAGCCCATAAATACTTTAGAATAAAATATCAAATCTGATATAAATATCAAAAAGCTGCATAATAGACATAACCATTCTTTTGTATTTTAAAGAAAGAATAGATGCATCAGTAAAATACAGCAAAGTATTATGACATTCATGCTGAGTATGACTGTATCTTCTGACTTCTGACTGGAACTCTATTTTACTCAGTGCTTTTTTAACGGCCTGCTTCTAAGCTCCTGTGGCATGCTTTATCCGGAGCTGTGATAATGCGCTGTGAAGATTTAGAAGCAAGCTTGAAATTCTTAATAGGTCAGAAAAAAAACAGTGTAGTCCACACCAAGAAGTCTCTTTAGCCTCATATCCACTGTCATTTAATTGCTCTTAGCAGACTTTTAGATGCAAAATTAAAAACTTCTCAAAAATAGGTGATGTATTTGTGACACCGCCTGTATTCTAGCTGGAATATCCACAATATCGAAAGTGTGAAAGTAAAGAAAACCTTAGAATATACCGGTTAAACACTGCATTGCCTGAAAATCTTGCATCCACACCCTCCAACTGTGTGTCACTTGGGTTTGCAAGCTTTAATAGGATTTGATCTAAATTTAGAAGGAGCACGTCTGACTTCCGTTTAGAAATCTGGATACCTGGGCAAATTGCTACTTTGCGTTGCTCTCTGACAGCGTGTCATGACAAGAAAGACTCACTGTTGCCAAGAGGGACAACAAGACTATGAGGTCTATTTTTGGGGTTACGCAGGAGGGGAAATTGCACCCCGTCAAATGAACCCCCGCCATCCTGCACACGCACACACACACACACACACATCGACTCATCAGTGAAAGTGAGTAAAAAGCAAGATGGCACCCTGCTGCGTGTTTGAAGGACAGGTGGGGAGATGAGTTCCTGACACACTTTGGCACGTGTGCGTAACATCGCTCATCTTGTCAGCATTTGACAGCGTTCATTTTAGGAGAAGAGGGCTTTGACTTGACAGAGGAGCAGAGATGCAAATGATCATTTCCTGCTTGTTGGTTCCAAAAGTTGCCAGCGGATGACTGACTTCTTTTGGAGGTAGGCCAAAAGGAAGCACTGAATGGTCCAACACTGGTCGCATAGAAAATCTAAAATCCTATTTTAACTCACTCCTCATCAAACAGAGGCCTATTAATACATTGTTGACTCTCAAAGTCCACCACATCATTCTTGCCACAATTTACATTACATTCAAGTACAAACACGACATGTTTGCATGTCCTTTTGTTTTTAGAAGAAGAGCACAGGAAACAAAAGTGTGAGCATAGATCAATAGACACAGGCAGGATTTATTGATTGGCCAAGGCATGGCAGCCTGTGAAGGACCATCTGGCCTGTTCTGCATGGGCTTCCCATTTGAATTGCAGATTGCGAGGTAGACTGAGATTTTGGAATGTGAGGTGGCAGACTTCGCAGAGGAACAAGCAAAGCAGAAACAGCTAAACAATGATAAACAGAACTAAATTAGAACCAGCAATTCTGTCGCCCAGCCACATTTATTCATGTTTTGATTGTCAATGATAACCAGTGTTAAATATTAAGACTTTTTAAAAGGTCTACAAAATGCTACACAACCTTGAACGGAGAGGAAGCAGTGGATCAAATATTTGTGTGATGTGCTACTACAAAGACTGGTAAAATAGCAATATTATTTAAACAGAGGTGTTATGCAAAGTATATACCTGCTACTTGCCAACTCGAAAAAGGCTTTGAACCACAAAGCTGACATCTGTTTCTGTCGCCTCTGTGCCATTTTGGCCGTTTTCTTTACAGCAAATGTTGCATAAATTTACAAATATCAGACAGATATGGTGACTCAAGTTTCAGAATTTCACTCCAGTTGCACTTAAGTCACAAAAACATTGCTGGGTCCTTCACACTACTGATTAGATAATACTTATTTAAGCAATTGGAGGCATTCAAAGCATTGGCATTGAGTTCATAGATACTCATCTGATTATTAAATATGGATTACATATATTAAAAACAGTTTTTGGGTGCTGCATACTGTGTAGAATATTTTTCCCTGTAGCAACAAGTCCTGGTTCAGAGGGAACTTGCAATGTTTGTAGGAATGGAGCTCCCCCTAAATAAAATGTCTTCTAACTTGAAATTTCACTGGAAATCTGAGGTTTCTAAACGATTATTTAGAGACCTCAGAAAATTACTATCGTACAAAATTACTACCATGTACATAAAATGTAATGATAGCTGCAGAATTAAACTGTTTATTCCCACTTCTGATGTTTTACGTCCTATAAATCCATAGTAACTCTAGTTTCTTCTAGTAAAGCGGTTACTGCGGTATTTCAAAGCAGAAAATGTTAGAAATGCTTTCAGTTTGTATTGCTAATTTTCCTTAGCCGGGTCGCCAAGGATAATGATGAGCAAAAACCCACAGCTTTTGTGACCGCCAACTATAAAATGGTACAGATGAGTATTAACTCATACTCATATTGTGGTAAAGACTTCAGGGTAAATGAAAAGTTAAATTAAGTCAGTTTTACACAATTCACATCCTTTAAGAATGACAAGACATCCCATTATATCTAAGAAATGTCATCTTTTTAACACAGAAATCACAAAATCTTACAGGATTTCCTTTCTCTCAGTCTCACTCATTTCAACTCAGGATTTACATTGAACTCCTAACTTCACCATTCCCCTTTGTATGTAAAGACTTGTCTAACTTTTATCATAAACACATGTTAACGTATGTCACTATAAATATATTTTTTCTTGCATTCTTTGATCTGTGATGCTGAGGAGGAGTAACAGAAACTGAAACTAGGAACAACTGGTGTCTGGCTTTTTATTCTCCTTCATCTCTCATCCTCAGCGTGTGTGAGAGAATCCTCCTTCGTTGGAAGATGAAATGAAGCGTTACTTTTAAGGTCATTATTTGAAAAATAATATGGGAGTTTAATGCTAATTATGTTTTCACAATACTTACATCCTTAGACATACAGATCCTATGAAAGCAAAATAACCTCAGTTTCCTTGCTTATAAGTGTTACCTACTGTAGCAATACTTTCATAGTAGGATTGTTCTTTTTTTTCGCAAACTCTTAAATCATAAGTGGTTCAGTAAGAGTAATGACTCGGCCAGTGTTTACATGGACTTGAAAATATTCTTTTCTGTAATTTTCATGCACATGACTGCTGCAAATTGAACTTATTTAAGAAAGTGCTGAACTGATTGGATAGACTTAAATCTGGTCACCCAAATGCTATTAAACTTAAAGTTTAATAGCATTTGTGTAAAAGTATCAAGAAGAAAGTCACTGTATGGGGGGAAAAAAATACAAAAAAATTCTCCGAGTCATTTAGGAAATATAGCAAATTTATTGAAAATTGTGCTCTTTGTGGTTGAACATTTGAGATCTCAATTTGATATAGTGGGCATTATAAATATGCTTTTTTCAGCATATATCAGAAAAATAAAAAACACTGTTAAAGGCTATAAAAGGCTTGACGGTCCTAAACAGAGCTACAATAAAATTGTTTCGTTTAAATTATATTTATATGTTAGAATGGCCCAGTAAAACTCCAGACTTAGGAGAATCTTTGACACATCTTGAAACAGTTCTTCATGGATGCTTTAGATCTAGTCTGACTGAGCTTCAGCTGAATGAACAAAGGAGTCCAAAGAGAAGCAAACTTTTGCAAGGGACTGTAATCACAAAGCTTCAACTCTCCAGTCATTCATATCCTCTGCTGAGCCATGTGGACCAAAGGTCTGCAAAAAAAAAAAAAAACTCCACGGCTCTTGTTTTACTATACACTTTTAAAATGCCAGCCGTAACGTGGAACTGTGATCAATGTTTATGAACAAACATAAAGGAAAACTTAGTGTACTGTCACAACCAGGCTATTACGCAATAAAAGTTAATGTCCATGAAGGAAGAGGGGTAAAAATGGGAACAAAGCTTTCATTAGAGAGAAAAGTACAGCTGTGTCACTCAATTGTATTCACTGAATAATGCCTGCGTTTAAGGTTCTGGTACAATTGTGACTGTAGCATAGCAACTTTAAGCTTATCAAACCGCGTAGCAGAAAGTGCTGTTATTCACCACGCCGACGTCTGAGAAACAGATCTGTAGATTCACTTTGAGAGGAAGCCTGAATGCATGAATCTCTCCAAACCTGGCCACTGACTCAGAGGATACACAGGGAAAAAAATCAATAGAAACAGATGCCCTGGATTTCTCTTTGTCTTGGAAAATAAACACACACACACACACATATATATACTGTACACCCATGTACAAGCCTTATCCTCATAGGTGGATCTCATGCTCTCTGCCCGTGTTGGAGAACTCCAGTCTGGGGACAGGAGTATTAGGAACAAGGAGCCGTGCACGCGGCCTGGAACATCTCTGCAATTTCATCCTCGTGTGGAAGAGTTGCAACATTCCCCCTCACATTGCTCAGCCCTGGGAAGATAGATTTCATGCTCACAACTAAGCCATGATAAACTGTTTTTTTTTGTTGTTGTTGTTTTTAAGCATTCTAAAAAGGCCACTGTTATTATGGTACAACATTAGATCTAGATTAGAAGCAAGGATTTATTATTTACTGATTAAAAGTATATCTATATAATATCACAACACTAAATAAACCTAAATGCTGTAACTCAGGTTGAAGACATGTTTTCCCCTTTTGTGATTAAATGCTTTATTTATGAGTCATTCGGGGCATCATTTAGCACTAAAAGCAATACACTGAGATAATGGGAAAGTCCTGGTGTTTGGTCAGGGAACATAAATCTTGTTTTGACCTAAAAGCTTCTCTGTAATTCTCATATATATATATATTTTTTTTTTTTGGTTTGTCTGAATTAGAACATGCACGTCTCTTGGGTTGCAGTTATTCAGCATGGGTGCAGTGCAGCTACTTGCAATACTATTAACACTATCTCTTTCTCTTGTTTCAAGGTCTCAGAGATATTTGCGTCAACAGAACTTGATAAGAGTTACTTTGCATAACATTTTTTTTTTTTTTTTTTGCAGATTACATAAAGCCCCACATCCCACTCTCCTCAATGCCGGCTCCAGACCACCTACTTGTTACCACGTGCTATCGGGAATGTTTCTTGAAAAAACAGCAATTATTGAACACCTTTGGTGAAATGGTGTCTTTCGAACTTCGGTCCTTTTGAACTTTTTTTCGGTCAAGCTGGATATCTCTCTTTATGCAAAGGAAGAGGATCCGGCTGACCTCGGAAAAGGACAAACAGCGAGCTGCCGCCTGCCACAGACAGCAGATTACGCTTTATCGCATTTAAAGGACTGGGACCTTGAAATAATGCACATTTAATAAAATTACCTGCCAGTAGCGCAGGAAGGCGCACATCTTTTGAGTGTCACCTCATATCTGTCCTGACCCTTGCTAAGCCACTTAGACTTTCTGCTGGTGGAAAGTATTTTATCTTCCTAAACTTAATTTTCGTTTCATTTAGGGACCAAAGGTAAGTCGAAGCTTTCAGTCAAATTCAAAACAGTTCAATTTTGTTCTCATCTCGAATCCTTTTGTGAGTTTTAAATGAATCAAAGGGTATTACAATAACACTACAATAGACATAAATTTAACTATTTGCAACTCCCAAGATGTTTTAAATCTGCATGCTAATTTAAAAAACAAAAACCCACAATTTTACACTTTCTTCTTGTTTATCTCATGTTTTACTGATGCACGTTTACATTACTGTTGAATTTATTCATTTACCATCATCTTACAACAAATGCCATCCGATGCAATTTGGGACAATTTATTCAATTGCCCATTAAATTAGCTAATCATTAATTTACTTCCAGATTGAATTTTATACACTAGAAGAAAGTACAAATTACACTAAGTTCTTCATTTATTGTAGACTGGAGAAACATTTGTCAAAGACTTTCCAGCCAATTTTAGTTGTTACACTGTAGCAATGCAACTCTTGCATTAGTCTGGATTGTTTTAGACAGTAGCTTGATCAACTCATATTCTATTGAGTCTCTTAACAAAAAGCATAGCCTGTTCTCTTTTAGTGACTTTGTCGTCGGTGTCTGATCAAAATAGCTTGTAACTTGCTTTTAAATCGTGAAAAAGCTCAATTCTAATACTAACGAAGCATACATGTTGCAGCGATCATATTTGATTTATTTTTAGTGGCTAAACTTAAAACATTTGAATCTAAACGTAAAACATTTGAATCTAATCAAAATAAAGTCATTTTGACTAAATCTTGACAAAAACTAAATCTTGAAAAAATCTTGTTAAGGTATACAGAATAAAATGTCTCCCCAGTGGAATACTGGTGCTGTAGCTTAAATGTTTAAAGGGACTTCCTACATCCTCCACCTGTTCAATGTGTCAAAGGAAAATCTGGGTTATACAAGATCACAGTAGGTAAAAGCAGAAATACAAAACCTCACCCAGGAATTTGGGATTCACATTACTGTATGTGCAACTGTTACCAAGCTCTCTGCTCTCATTTTAAGACTTAAGCACTAGTTTATTGTTAGTTTATTGTTGGCGATCTTGGACAGCAATAAAACCAGAATACCTAACACTGGGCTCGCATAATGTCTAGTTTCAAGCAAACAGCAAACGGCTTATTCCGATGGTCTGTTTCTGTCAACAAATCTCCAAGGTACGTAAGGGGTGTTAATTTAGTTAGTTTTGCCATAGGTAGAATTCCTTTTCTATCCTTTTTAAATGTACACCGGTACTTTCTCAACCTCATTTCCTGCTTCCCGCCAGCTTTCTGCTGCTATTTTCAGTGAATTTCACCAAGTAGCTTGTGGCTGTGTATAAAAGATAACATCCTCACACTTAATCCTGTCTGCAGAGCTCTGGTTTATTTTCTCATCCTGTTAAAACACCACCCCCCTCCCGCAATAAAAAGGACAGAAAAAGATAAATACCGTCCATGCCACTCCCTTTATTGTCAATAGGAATGACGTCCGCAGTTTTGTTGAACCAGTTGTCTTGCCAGTCAGTGAAGCCGTGCTGTTCTGACTCATGGCAGAGGACACTTTAGTATCGCAGGAGCATTAACAGTCGCAAAACATACCAACAATCCTTTTATATATCTCTTTTTCGATGCTTCTGTGACTCATCTGTGAATTGTCCAATGTTAATTTCTTTTCTAAAGAATTGGAGGCTCCCGCTCTGTGCTGTCAATATTTTTGTCCAAGCTGTTTGCTGGTTTTTAGGTGGCCCAGCTCCCAATAATTTTAATCGTCTCTGTTGGTAATGATCTCTATTAGCTCCATTATTGCACACTATAAAGCTCAGCGAAGACGACTCATCCTTGTTAATATCAATATCTTTAAACCGTAAAGGCTCTGAGGTGGAAATTGAAACGGAGATGCAGGAGACAGACTTGCAGAGGGAAAGGGAAAAAGATGTTCTGAAGCACTGCAGCAGAGTGAACGTGTATCCAATCTGACACCTAGAACTCCAGGCTAATGTCTTGATAGGCCATAAGTGGATCATTGCTGCCCCTTAGAAAATCTTCCCTCGGTGCGAGATAGAAGAAAAAGAGCTGAACAATCCTTATGCCTTTTAGCTGAACTGTGCGCCTTGTTCTCTTGCTGTTCCTGGAATTTTTTTGTTTTTTTTTTCTCCACTGTCTGCAGCCTTATTGATTTCAGATCAGGGTTGTTTTATGTTTTTCCTGCATCTCGTGCACTGTTACTGTGAGATATACCTCTCAATGCTGCGCATGATTCCAGCTCATCGAGCCCCAGGGCTGTTTACAGTCCAGTGCTGCATGGGTTCAAATGTCAACTTGGATTTCTCAATGATGAGCTGCACAACAGTGTGACCTAGGTGACTTTTGCTTTGTCATAACAGAAACGAGGGTCCGTACATGCGAATTGTCCTATGTGATACGCTAGCAATGCATTTGACCCTCTTCCTCTTGTTGAAAACAAACTCATCTCATCCTCCTCTTTCATTCTGACACAGCTTTCTCTTTATTTCTTTGTTGAGATTTCAGTCATATTCTTTGTTTGTACAACTACAGAAATTCTCTCAAACACTGCAAACTGTTTTAATAAATCTTTACGCTGCAGCCTTTACCCATAAACTGTGATCCTAATGGCAAAAAGCGCTGTCTATTTTTAAAAAATAGAATAAATTTTAAATGAATGTTAAAATGTGTAAGAATCTAATCTCACCACAGAGATATACAGTTCTGATTTTTGAAACATAAGTCTAAAAAGTAGTTGAAAAAAGTTTTTGTACCACTGTGCCCATGCAAGTAAGGTACTTTTCTGTCACCAACAAGTAAACAAAAAAAGTTTTGCTTAAGCACTTGATGATGAAAACATAAACCAACTGTTGCTGTAGATAAACATTTTTACATTAAACTCTCTCAAAGTGCTCAAAAAATACTTGTTTGGTTTGTTTGTTTGCTTTGGAGCTGGTTTTCAGTTCGTCTTCATATGAAATGTACATTGAGAGGACTGGAATATGATTGGCTACACGCCTGTAGTGTCGCAATCAGCGTTGGCACTGATAGGCCACGGCTGTAGGTGGGACTTATATCACGGGCAGTAGTCTGATGCAATTATTTGAAATAGGTCAGTCAAGAGAGGAGAAGCTGGTGCTTGTTTTGCCTCGATGGTTTTCAGAAATCTTTCTTTTAGTGGTGACGTTCTGAAAGCAGACTCGTGTGTATGTGAGTTGTAAGGTGCAGCTGACCCTTATGAGGGGAAACTGCGCGTTAAGAAGTTCCACTGATAAGGCAATGTCAATCGAATGCTGATTTCAGTAGCAAATGCCTCATGTTTAGTCTCAAAAGAGTTTACAAATCATTTGTATGTTAGCTGGCCTTCTTTCAGATAAATTGTTTTAAAGTGGTTTCAGTCTTGGTAGATCTTTTATTCTGTGTGATTGTCACTTTGACCGGCGGAGGCTCTGCATTCAGGAAGGAGGCAAGGCAACAAAATGTAGTCGATGTAGCTTTATTTGGAGCTGCAGGTCACAGTTACACCGACACCCATTTTCACAGTGATACAAAGAGGCTGGCTTTTATACTTTGGGCAATTCCCACACTCACACCAGGTAAAGGGGTGACAAAACAAAGCAAGAAATAATTTACACAAACCTAACACAAAACTATAAATGGCACCAATAAATATTTACATGCATGTAAATCATTAGAACTAAACTAATCAAAGGTCAATCAGAGCACCTGGAGCACTTGTCTCCCTTTGCTGCTCCACCCTGCTGCCCCTGGTCACCATCACAGTGATGAATTTAAGCAAAAAAAATTTTTTATTGAATTCCCAAAATAAATTGACTTTTTGATAATATTTTGGTTTATTAAAACGATCTTCTGTAATGCAAGAAGACATGTTGATGTACTGTCAGATGCTTTCATGATGTATTAAGATAACTGAATGTTACCAGCACCTGATCTAGGGGAATCTGAGCCAGTATCAAGGGGTGCACAGACAGATGAGAGCGCCCCCACTGGCAAGAAGGTACATGCAAACAACAAAGATGTCTATATACATGAGAAAAAAAAAACAAAGATTAAAGACAAGACCAACTCTGATTCAAAAATAGGGGGTGTATTAATAATTTTTTTTATTTTTTTTTTACTGTTTCTCAACCCACTACATGAACAAACTCAGGAAGGCACAACACAATATGAAAGAACTGTAAAGAAAATAACAACTGCATATCAAGCATTTATATATGTTAATATTATTAACTGAGGGATGACAATTGTTTTTCCTTACACTCAACTTTCAATGTAACTGGATAAAGTGGAATTATTTCTGAATTTATGCATCTACTTTTAGAAATAAAATGACTTTTTGAGTATACTGTATTCCAACTTAATGAAATGCATTTGTAATAATAATCATCTTTTTGTCTCCTGGAGTTAAAACTGAAAAGTTCTTATCTGTCTTTACTGCTTAGAGAGTCCAATAACGCAGAAAAAAAAAAAACATTAAAGACCAGAAAATTCTCTTCTTCTTTCTCTTCATGAAACTAAACAGGGTGATGATAAAGTGGGTTGCAAATGGCTTCCCTAATGTATGCTTTCACATAGAAAATGTTTACCAATAGATCATTTAGGAAATGGTAACCATCCCTTTTGGCAATCGCAACAATAATCACATGCAGGAGGCCAGAGTCGGCAATGCATTCAGCACTGCAAGTCAACAATTACCGGGCTGCTGGTGGAAATGACAGGGTAGACGTTCGCTGATCCCGTGTTCCCACTCAGGGCGATTGATGAGTTCATTTATCTCTCCCCTGCTTGTCTTCTGGATTTTCGCCCCTCTGTTGCTATGAAAATGAATAGCCTTCGTAAAATGGAGAAATCATATGCCAAAAAAAAAGAGAAAGGAGAAAAAAGTGTGCCTTTACAATACCACTGAGGCATATTTATTTCATCTTAAAGGGGGACGTTTGAGGTCACCCTCCAGTCCTTCCCCAGTGACATTTTCCGACTTGACATTCTGTGACATTTCCAGTTAAATATTGCTGATATTCCTGCAGAGGAATTAAAAGCATGTCTAAAAGGGAGACCGACATTAAAGCTGTTTCTCTCCCTTTCTATCTTCCTCACTCTCTCCACCGCTCAGTCTCTTTATCCCAAACATTCGGTTTCCCTCCTCTCCATGCAGCAACACAGGCTTACACACATTACCTTCTAAGTGTGGTTGACTCGCATCTCCAGGTATTAGAGGAAGTCTTTCTAATCCAGAGGGATTACTAAAAATTCTATCATGTGGAAAATATAGGAGACAGACACAAAGTGTCTGACTGAGGAAACTTGTGGTGTTTTTTCGGCAAACATTCAAAGATTTAGACGCAGTAACATGACAGGAAGCAGTCATGCAAGAGGGGAAATAGCTTTACCTTCTACGTATGTCCTACATATCGGTGGATTGGATTTTGCAAATTCTCTCGCTTTTGCTAAAGAGTGTCTGTGCCTTCATGTTGACAAGAATTACAAAATACTGAACACAAGCCAATATATACAGTTTTATGGACTAGATCTGCTTTTGTTTACAATATCTTCTACTAGACCTATGTCTTGGAATAATTCACAATCTTGTTTACCATCTCCTGGTCTCTAGAAGAAATATTTCTCAAAAAGCTGTTCATTGATGTAAATATTCAAGTTATTTATTCTGCCTTCGTTTACACGTACAAGTCATTTTATTGAGGTGAAAATCTATTTTTTACAAGGCAGACTTGGCCAAGGGAGCAGCATTATAGTATACTAAAATGCAAGATGTAAAACATAAAGCCAGGATGAAATATGAGACAGCGAGACAGTTGGACCTTAACAGCTATTAAAACACAATGACCTCTCAAAAAAAACTACTACAGTCATCCTTAACTTCTATCTTCATGAGCTTAAGCTTACTAAATGAGATTTTGGCTTGTATATTTAATTAAACATGATACAACTTTTATGGTCAAAGATACATTTTTCATGAGGATTTTCCGTCAGAAGTATTTATGATAAATACACAACCTGCTGCGCTGAAAATGGCGGTTTGGACCTCTACAATGCCTCATAATAACTGACTAAAAATGCTAAATATCTAATGCTTTTAAATATCAATGTAATAGCAGATGGAGCTTTTAGCCATTTTTCACTTCTTCCACTGAATAATGTGATTGAATTTCCACACCAGGATGACACCCAAAGTACCAATAACATTCTTAGATCCAATTTATTTGTCATCAGGTTGAAAACTGTTCTGTTTTTGCCCCAAATATCAACATCCCATGAAAGAAAACGTGTCAATCATCTTTTTGGAAATTTTTTTTTTATTTATTTTGAAAAGCCCAAAATATAAATGTTTATGTTTCTTTTCTTTTTTTTTTAAATAACAGCAAATTTCCTGTACTATATTATTTATGAAAAAATATAATAAAAAATAAAAATAAAATAAGCTGTCTGTTTTCAAAATGCCATAACTCTTGTGGTTCTAAACAAGTTTTATTTATCTGGACTTGATGCAAAAATAACTTTCTGGATGGTAAAAGTTGCAGGGCCCTTCCCTAATCTATATGAGTAATAATTAAAAAGTTCTAAGCAACTGAAATTGAGACCAATGACGCAGGATTATTTTGCCCGCACGCACATGTGGATGGCAAGAGTTTTAGAAAAAATCTCCAAATATCACTGTCAGAGACCTGGAGAAGGAGTGGCATATTGCTTAGTCTCTGTGATAATTTCTTTTAAAAGGCATGAGAAACAAAGATACTTCTGTACCCACCTGTAGAGATGACCATTTTGTGCCATGGCTGCTCCCCAAGTATTAATCATTCATCATGGGCCAGGTTTTCACTTTGTACGTTGGACGTTGGAGCGCATTGAGGCAGGCCTTTTAACATTTGGACAGAACCGCACAATCAGATTTGCAGCAAGGGATGGTGATTGATTGTAATCAAAATGTAAAGTAAGGCTAAGCTGTCTCACTAATGGATTTAATAGTTTATTCGACTGGAGGGGTGAATCACTCTTAAGGTATTGACCGTAGGATCCTGAAGGATTACAGATGGGCCCAGGGGTCGCAGGGGCAGGTGGGTGTGCTTTGCTCCAACAAAACCGCTCTGCGGATAAAGTGGTGGGTTCTAAGCAGTTTAGCAAATTAATTGGAAATTAGTCTTTCTCTAAATGAGAGCCTAAGACAAGCAAATCCTCTTGTTTTAATTCCTTTATTTGAAGACTACTATCAATGGTGGTATGTTCAGTTCTTAAAAACTAAAACTTAGAGATGTGTTTTGGTTGAAGGATGAAGTTATGAAAAGAGAAATATTTGGCTTTGAAGCACAAGCATGTGATTGAAAGCGTTCATAGCCTAATTGGTACTGAATAATGCCTTGTCATCAAGCTGATGCGTACATTGTCCATCCAGGTTCCACTGTGAGCATCTTCCTGGAGGATAATGCAGGATCAAGAGCTCGGTATATTGACATAATAAGCACAGTGGTAATAGAGGGCCTCAATGGAGCACAAGCAATAATTTCTTCTGCTGTTTGTGGCAAAGCCAATCAACTGAAAAAAGATAAGAAATACTGTATCTGTTCAATAGAATTAAGAATAAGAGAGGTTTGTTTATCACACTTGGTGTTGGTTCATAGGCCAGTGATACTGTCACAGTAAACGGAGGTAAACTATTGACCCAATAGCACAAGAATCTCTCTTCCTGAGATTCTTGTGCACTCGGTTGGCTCTTTGCTTCTTCTTTTTATTGTGGCAATAAACAGGCCGATCCGTTTGTTCTAATTCAGGGGATGTGACTAAGACTCTAATCAATTACAGTCATTATCCAGGCAGCTGATGGGTTTGTGGTCAGACAAACACCTTGTGGAGGAGCTGGGCAGGCTGACAGCACCACAAGCCCCCCACCAGAAAGACATAACCTTTGCAGCTGGCCATTTGCAAACAAAGGATAGCTCCAGTACAAACACGCGCGCACACACGCATTCACATACAGAAAACCAGATAAATCTGACTGAATAATGGAAGATGGTGCCATTGTATTCAGTTAATTAGATGTTTTCATTATTTAAGGAGCCTTTGTTGTTTGACTGGTTGACTTAATTCCTACACTGACAATTTGAAAGATGTGAAACTTGTACCACTTTCTCTATAAAGAAGATGTACAATTAATGGCTATCCATTTGATTTCATGTGCTTTCCATAATATTCTAAAACAAGGTTTTTAGGATATTATGTAAGTTCCATTTTCCATCTTAGGTCTCGGATGAGATGTTCATTGGTTCTTGTTTTGCTTTGTTTATTTCAGGACAAGACCAAGGTCTTTAGGCAAGCCTGAGTCAAAACTAAAGGCTTTAAGTGACAAGTCAAGGCTCAAGTTTTCAAAGGCCATATCTAGTAAGTCAACTCTTTAGTTTTTAACAACTGTAATTAATGTCCCTGCTCTAGAAGTATGGCCTGAAGCATTGCATTGCCAGGCAATGAAATCATTACCGTTCTGTCCTAATTAACTCATAAGTACATTTTAAACTTTTTTCTTCTGGAGTCTTTCAACTTTAAATCTTTGAAGTCTGAAGTCGTTTTTGCAACTTGAGCAAAACCTCAGTCCAAGTCTGCGGCTCAAATCACAATTTACGCAATTGGCACAATTAGTAGTTAAGTTACTAAAGAGCCCACATCAGACTTCCTATGTCTTGTTGTTGAGATAGGCAGTAAAAGCCCCCACATACTTCTCCATGCATGTGGAGAAGTAAAGAAGCCAGGTGTCCAGCTAGCACATCAAACTTGCTAGAGTCCATTCGGATTGTGGTAAACAAAGGAAATTGTCATGAGAAATGTATGCAGTCGATGCGCTCTATTATAAAATCTCAACCATCTATGGACAGTGTTCACCTAAGTATGTGAGAAAATTCAAGACAAAAAGATTGTGGCATGGCATTGGTTGGTCCCCAGTCTCTGGGTATACAAACGTTTCCAAACGAAAAGTTTTTAAGACTCCAAGCATTTTTTGTTATATGATTTCAAGTTATATTAATAAGATACGAGAGAAAGTGCTGGAATAATCTGAGTCTTCTTTGGCTGTTCTGAACACAGAGAAATACAGAACTTCGCCACCCCCACTTGCTGCTGCACACAGCTGATAAGCTGGCTGAAAACCAATATAGTTTATGACGCTTACAAGAAAGATAAATGTGACTCTATGTGATTAAATAAACTAAAGAGCCACCAAATGCTCTTGTTTTGAAATTACAGACAGCAAGCTACGGTTAGCATGTGTCTTGAGCACAACACTGAGGCTTGTTTTCTTTTTTGTTATTCAACTCTTTAAAGAGTAGAACACCAAAGGGGTACAATCCTGTTCCACATGTATTTAAAAACTACAACAATTTAGCATCTATTTCCATGTTATCTCTATTATTCTATATTTTTCAATGAGTCTGTCTCTAATTTTACAATAAATACAATAAATAAAAATATGACAATATACAGTAAACACTGTTTTAGTTGAAGTAGGTACAACTGATCTGATTACTTTGTGAAACATTTTAAATATTTGTGTTTAAAAATCTTATGTAATTAGCTACTGAAAAATTGTGGTAAGGCTAGTCAATGTCGTAATGTTATTTTATACTTTTTTAAACAAAGGTGCTCAAACTTTTTTTTAGCCTTACCAAAGCACAGGGAGGCTCTGTTTGTCTTTTGTGCATCATAACATCGTGCAGAGGGTGCAAGATGAAAAGAGCCCAAATGCATTATTCATGAAATCGGCAGGTTTGAAAACAAAAAGTTTAATTACTTACTAACAAAGAGAAAAACCGAGAATGCTGAAGATAATTAAAAAAGTAAAGTTCACATAAGTTCAAAAGGGACAAAGCAGGAACAAAAACAAATGCTGACGAAAACAAAACACACAGAGAGCCGGCAGAAAGCAAAGGAAATCAGAGAGAACAAGCCATGTATCTGACAGGCATTTCAGTAACCGCAGGTTGTGGGTCAGTGACTGACAACCAGCGGCAGAACTCACGAGGAAGATCAGGAAACAAGAGAACAACACAAAGAATTATAGAAAACTGTAAAACATTGTAACAAAACGGCAGAAAGAAAGAAACAAGACAATACCAGCCTTTTGTTTTGGTTGCCAAGGGTAAGCTGAAATGTAAGTGTGAAAATGATCCCATTGAACCGAAAAAAAAAACGTGAAAAAAATACAATGGAAGTTAAAGACAAACTTTCTTTTGTTTTGAGACGAGACATTATGCTTTAGTGTTGAGGTTTCAGCTCCATGTTACTTTATTTATTTATATTGCATCAATATGTTGCACTCAGACATTACTTTTTCATCCCATCCTATCCAGTCTAGTTCCCGTGTACTAACTTTTAAGATAAGCTGATATACATCTTAGGTGCGTGGCGAACGGTTACAATTCAACCACTTGAAACGGACCTAAATTGCAAGTATAAGGTCTGATATGCTGATAACAGAACCTGCATGCATTTTTCTACCTTGTTTGTATCCGACCCTGTTATTTGTAGATTACTTGCAAGAAAAAATGTAAAAATGACTGGACACCTTTTAACTCCCCAGATACCATCGTTTGGTAGTTGTTGCCACTTCTTGGTGTGGCACCAGCATGGCAAGTGGCAAGATAAATTTGAGACAATAAAGGACTGTTTTCCATTAATTTACTGAATGTCTATATTTTCCAGCACCATTCTATATGTTCAGTGAATGGTTAATTTATTTTTAAGCTTTCCAGTCATTTTTACCACTGGATCTGACAGCATACACTATCTATATTGCCAAAGCAATAGATCTTTTACAGGTGAAGTTTTAATGTCTCTTCCGTCTGAAAAATGAAGAACACTATCAGACATAGAGGCAACAGTGAGACTCCTGGTCTGGGAAAGTGTCTGCTCACTGCACTCTGCTAACCATTAGTTCTGATAGCACTTTTATATGTTGGAAATTCACTGTTGGAAAGGCCTGGATGGCTGTGGAACTTAAGAAAAAATGGTTTGGATGTGTAGATTATGCAGTTACTTTGGAAAACACACAAAAAGAAAGAAGAGTGACAAAAATGTGCTTTATGAGTGGCATTGTGTTTTTGACAACCGCATTTCTGATTATGTGTTCAAACAGAAACTATAACTGAAGAGAAAAAAGATTCCCTTCTCCTCTCACTAACAGAGTCCTGGCATTTGGACGTCTTTCCATAGATTCTCAGTTGAATTCAGGCTTGAGCTTTAACTGAGCCATCCTGGCACTCTAAACTGAACTCATTCCACTTCAGCCATGGCTGTATTTTTAGGCATGTTCTCAATCTGGTTGCAGCTTCCCTGTCCCTTTTGAAGAAACTCATCCCCACAGCCTGATGATGCAGTGTTCAGGACAATATGCAGCGTTAATTTGTTCAGAAAGTTCTGCTTTAAGTCACACTCCAGTGGACACGATTTAATATTTATTTAATATATCTTGATGTATTTAAGTAAAGGGGGCAAAACACAAATGCTTTCCACACTTCAGACTTTTGTTTTAAAATAATGAATAGCTTTTCCTTCTACTTGAGAATTGTCCATTACTTGGTGTTTTTCCACGACAAAATAGTAGCAAATTACTCTTAGGTTTGTGGTTCTAACATGACAAAATGTACAAGTATTCATGAGTTTTGAAAAAGTTTTGCCGGGTGCGGTAACACTGTTACTAGTCATAGCTGCATTAAAACTCTAGGTTGCTTCTTCAAAACGCAATTTCCTTCATATGTTTGAGAAGTTATTCTCGCCTACACATCCTATCCTTACCATCAGAGACAAATTCAACCGAACCGCTTAAAGCTTTCAGAGTTGACAGTAATGTATGGTACCTACGCTTGTCAAAGTATTTGCACTCTAATCACATTTTTATTCTCCTGTTCATCTAAAAGAACCTGAGAACACGTCGTCTTTCCCGTTTGGGATAATGCACATTTTATCTCTTAGTCAAGTAAAAGTGATGAATTCAGACAAATGGTTGATGGAACTTGCATTTCTTGGTGGAAAAACCTCAGTAATCAATGCCAAATTAACCTTTCTCATCTGAGAGATATTTGCTGCTCAGATTCGTAACCCCTCCACGTTCCCCCCACCTTGCTCATCCTTTGTGCATTAAACCACAAATACCACTATTTGCACTCATCTGCAGAGTTCTTCTTGTTGACAGAGCTATTAGTCTGAGAGATACCACAAAATTCATCATAGTCACCCTGCGGTTATTTTACAAATTCATCATTTCATTACTTTCCCCTCTGAGGGTGGTAGCAGGGAGGGTGTCAGTGGAGAAGAAGTGTTTGTGATAACATCAAAATCCCTGAAGGCAAAACAAGACATCGTGGTGCAGATAGGGCTCGGGGAGAGGAATCTAAACTCTGCTGAGTGCTAAAGTAAGAAGAGCAGAAATTAATATGTAAATTGACGAGTGGTTGGTTGGAGGACATAAAAAGGATTTCATTATGTCTCGATCAGAAAGCCATTTATCTCAAGACTCTCAATAATTCGGGGCTCCTAATCTGCTGGACAGATAATTAATATCTGCTTATTGAGTAAATGAAAGTCATTACCTTGATTTCCTTTAGATAATTTATCTGTCTCATTGTCACACTAAGGACGTTTTCCACTTTACTGCAGCTGGCATTAATCAAACGCTCAACAAAAAGCGTATGGGCTTGATTTACTTTGACAAAGCAGAGCAGAGCAGCTTTCAAACAACACATTAAGTGAATTAATATTCGCAACGGGTTCTTCTGAGCAAGTGTCAAAATGATCATCTTCTGTTTTAAGTTGTCCTCAACACACCAAAAAGTACAAAGATCAAACATAAACACAATTCACAAAGATAAACCATAACAGCTGATGGACATTTGTCCACTCATTATGATATGAGTGGATAAATGTGGGTTTCCATTCTGGAACCTTTGTCCAGAATCATGGATTATTTTTTAGGGACTATTCAGTTTCCTCTTAGTTTCTAACTCGCCTGCCGGGCTAAAAAGAGAACATCTGGGCAGAAATGTATCTACCCAGATATTCATTTTGAAAATATTCTGAACCTGGTGGGTGCTTTCATGAACCTTGGTCCCCTGAATTTCTTAACATGAGTTTCCAGCGCAGTAGACATTTTATGGGGGCGTTTCATATTTCTACCATTTTTACTACACAAACCAATGACCAAGCACAAAAAAATAAAAAAAAAATTTGCTGGCAGGGTGCTAAACATTTTGTTACTGGCTGAAAATCTCCAACAGTTTTTGCTAACTTCCAGTTTAAACTCCTTTTTTGTTTTGACTTTAACCCTTAAGAACTGGAGCACAGGCACCTAATTATATTTATAGAAAATGTGTGCCAGAGTTTATAAAAGCTTGCTAAGATGCAGAGCAGATAACCAACTTTGGGGAAAATAGCTCTTGATGTTTCTTTCAGTTACATTTTTTTTACATCTCAGACAGTGGAATAAGTATAATAAAAGCTAGTAAAGCAGCAGCCTGTTTTCACTAGTTAAAAATTGGTTGGTCTTCAAGAATTCTCACACAACAGGCATTGCTAAGATTTTTTAAATATGCAAAAAAAAAAAAAAAGAGATGTTTAGCTCCCCTTTCATCACAGATTTGGCTCAGAGCAGCGCTTTGACTCTCCATCCTGCTGTGAAACCTGAGTGGTGAGCAGATTCTGCATCGCTTATCAATCCAGGTGGACATTCAGCTCCTGGACCGAAAGCTTCCCCGCCCTCGTGAGACTTCGGCCAGGTGCTTTGGCTTATCTTCCCCCTTGTCGTCTGGCTCAGCAGGTGGACTGCAGTCGGTGCTCTCTAACAGAGGTTGTCCATCTGCCCGGCGGAGCTTTCAGTGGAAACAAAAGCAGTGGGGCTTCTCCCGTAATGGGCTGAGACATTACCACAAGATTGTGCTATTGACGCTGTTGTTCACACTCGCGCAAAGCCAAGCAAACTTACAGCTGACGGCTGTCAAGAGTTGCGTGGGATGCATCATGCCTCAGGCTAAAACTCAAACTGCTCATATAGTTGCTATGTGTCGAAGCTGCTGCTTGTGGCCTGTTTTAAATGGAACATGGTGACAATGACTCGTTGACTCGGTTATGCTGCCAAACAAACCTCAACTGCCTCCTGCCTTAGTTGTTACTAGACCTTTCAATCAATCAAAGTTTATCTGTGTGGCACATCTCAGCAACACGGCAGTTCAAAGTGTTTTACATCATGAAACATAAAAGCAAAAATACATAATAAACATGTCTTATAGTCAACAGTTTTAAAAACCAATAGCAGATATTGCATTTTGTCAAGTGCCATCAGTAGAATCATCAGTACATGTAAGATATGTGTATATTAACCAACCCAGACCCGAACCAGAAGACCTGAGAGGCCTGGAGCGTTGATACAACAAAGCAGATCTTGAAAGTTTTATGGTGCTAAGCTGTTCAGTGATTTATAAACAGTATTTTAAAGTCTATTCCATCTTTTTCTGTAGTAGGCTGTTACTTAAAAGAGAGATAAACTTTGGAATGACTAATCAAAGAAAAAAAAACTACCCAACCAGATGTAGCAGGTTCATAAATCCATCTCTTGTTTTTCATTTGTAAAGAATAGTTGGAATTGCAATGATTTAGGGGGTGATTGGGCCCAAGATGCAGACGGAAATGGAGGCAGAAAAATTTGTGATGAAAATCTGAATAATCATCTTAGGACAGGAACTTACAATATCTAATGTATCCTGACGGGGAGCAGACATGGAACAAAAGGAGTGCAGGGATTAAACAGGCAGAGCACTGAACAAACAGGAGAATCCAGCAAGTAGGGAAGGAGAGAGAGGGGCTTCAACACTGGGGAGTTTGATTACAGACTAGTGGCAGGTGGTTGGTTATTAACAGGATGAAGCTGAGAGAGGAAAAAAAAGACATGTAGGGTGAGGGAGACAGGGTGACGGCCTGACAGGAGCAGAGGAAGAGTAACAGAAATAAAGACAAAACCAAATATAAAAGAATGAACTACCACAGAGAGCTCTAAACATGAATAAATAAAAAGCTTAAACAAAAGACTGTGAAGCAATGATGACAGAAAATAGAGAGGAACTCGTATCTCAGAACAGAGTCCAGTCAAGCTGCTCCTGATTCCGGCTGCTCTGGGTCAGTTTCCATTTGGCTAATTTGTGCCACGACTTTGTGCCCACTCATTTTCCATTTTGCCCCTTCCTAAAAAAAAAAATAAAACATTCCATTTTGTTCCCCAAACCGTGTTATTAAGTATTCAATTAACCAGAACACAAAGCTAGTCTATTTTTTGTTTTAGTTATCTATTTTAAGAAAATCTGAGGAGAAATAATTGTAAACCAAATCAGTTTTACTTCTCATGCTGTCAGTTGAGACAGTTCCTCACCTAACCGCACATCACTGATGAAAATGTTTGCATGTATATTTTGTTGCCATATCGAAAGTTGAGGTGGGTCATTTTATTGCGTTTTTTTTGTTTGTTTGTTTTTGTTTAAGTTTTTTTAACTTAGGGAAGAAAAACCACGAACAAAATTGATGGATTGAATGATGGACAATCTGAATACATATTTTAAAAACTAAAAGAAAAATAAAACAGCATGACTGATAACACCAACATAACCAAACAAAAAGAGAAAATAAATCAACAAATATGTAGTGATAATATTTGTTGATTGCCTAGGAATGAGCCCTTATACCTGGGCTCATTCCCAGGCATAAGGAAGCCCAATGGCAGATGCCAACTCAGGCCAGGAGACAATCAACAAAGCTTACAGGTTAATTTGTTGTTTCTGGTAAATAATCCAGTCTCCCACTCCTTTGTCTTTGCACAGTGGCGTTCTGCTGCAGGCTGCCCACAGGCCTGTGGAGGGTTGTTGACATGTTACATGTCAACTGTCCTTTAGAAGAGATCTGTCCCCAACAGCACAAGACTATAAATTTGTCTCCTACAGTTGCTGCTTGAATGTAAGTAAATAGCTTTCACAATCCTATGGGAGCC
>CAEFZY010042055.1:0-25736 GCA_903066815.1 Brachyrhaphis roseni
TATATATATATATATATATATATATAAATATGTTCTGTATGGGTGACCTTTTTTCTAAAAGAAAAAAAAAAGTTATATGGGTTTAATTTGACCCCTACCGCCGCTGGAGAGACGCGTTGCTCCCAGAAGACACACCATCAGGGCGCAGATAGAGATGTAGACGAGATGAGGATCCATTTTCCAGCTGGGATGATTCTTGTTCGACCATCGTCAGTGAACGATCTTTATACCTCCAGGGCGGCCCGCTGTGGAGGTATTACTTTTACTTTCACTCGGTGCGAAGGCCCGCCTTTAAAAACCACTCTGCCATGTTTGTAGTTTGAATCCATGTGGTTGATGTAGTTGTATGTAGTGGTTCTCATTAGGACTCAGGCGGATGATGATGGTAAAAGCAGGACAATCCAGCTCACTGTTTCACTCCCTGTGCTCTCCAATGAGGCATTTCTTTTTGTCCAAGCAAGTATCCATAGTTCCACTAAACTTGTTTATTCTTTCATTTTCCAGTTTCTATAATGTCCATGAATCACTTGCCTCAAGTTCAACATCACCAAATTCCAGTTCAGATCAAGTCACACATTATTGCATAACGTATCACAGTCAAACAAAACAAACAACATATTTATTTCTCACCTTCTTCATCAACTCATTGCAGCGCGATTGAATGACTGCAGATATTAGTGGTGTAACAGCGCCCTCTTGAGACAAGACATTGCAATAGCAGACATCAGAAAATGTTTAAAATACGTAATTTTATCCCAAAATATTTGATATTTATCAGCCTGGACGGTAAACTTTTGAAACCAACACTTACAGTAGGTATTGTATATAACTTAGGGCTTAGTAGACAGTATGTTAGAGCCATTAAGTTTGTGTAAGAACAAGAAGTTTCTACGGTGGCCCTGAGGTACAAACCACTTCAACGGGTGGAGCAGCCAGTAATTGTAATCAACAGCAAAGTTTCTTCGAATTACATTACTCAAGTAAAAATTATGGTACAGGAAAAACTACTTGTAGAATCACTGAAGCCCATTTCCACCACTCTGATGAAGAGAAAGACACCTTGTATCTCATAATTATGAATTAGTTCATAATTACTATGAGGTAGCGTCTCATAATAATGAGATCTTGATAGTATCATTTTCTTATAGCATTTCAATGTTATGATATGCTAATCTGAAATTAGCTTATCAGCTAATTTCTCCCATCTCCTAATAGCATCTGATTATTATGAAATGCTCCAAGGAGATAGCATCTCATCATGCTATCTAAAGATGTTTATGACTTAGCTATCTCATGAGATACTCGCATAATGATGACTAGGTATCTCATTATTATTTGATAATAAGGAGATTTTTGTAGTTATCTCATTATTATCTCATAAAATAGTTGAGTCATACTTATGGCATTGAAGTTTTATTTTTTTTTCATCAGAGTGGCGGAAATTGGCTTCCATTAGAATAACTTTTTTTTTCTTTTTTTTTATTGCTAGTTAATACCAACATCTGGATTTAGTTTAAACAGGGGATAAATATCAGCAGCGGAGAAACTTAAATAAAAATATATGTACCAACACATAAAAACAAAACACACGCACACCGTAATCCTAAATAAAATTAATTATTTTTTATTAGAAGCAAACAACATTTTTGAGTTTTATTTTGAATCGCGTCACCGGAAGTGCTGCTCTGTCGCTGCTGCTCATTGACGATGTTTTTACCCGCTAGCTTCTAGGGGACATCCGCTCCGCAATGGGACGGCTGCGATTTCCATCCCTAACAAATCGATTCGAAACGTGTAATGAGCGTCAAACGTCGAGTAATTGGTAGTTCTAGTGTTTTAAATCCCTTTATGGTTTATTTCGGCTCTGGTTGTGAA
Source organism: Brachyrhaphis roseni (assembly GCA_903066815.1). Taxonomy (NCBI): domain Eukaryota; kingdom Metazoa; phylum Chordata; class Actinopteri; order Cyprinodontiformes; family Poeciliidae; genus Brachyrhaphis; species Brachyrhaphis roseni. The sequence continues at coordinate 1,876 of CAEFZY010042055.1, forward strand.
GAGAAATCTCCCGCGGTGGAACTTGGCTGACTTGTTCGTCTCGGGGAAGGAAGTTTGTTGCGGCGAAGGAAGGAAAAGCGCAGGAGACCGGGAGGGCCGAAACACCCCGTCATGATGGAGGACTTCGGCTCGGCACTGGAGAAGAACGTCGCCGACCTCACAGTGATGGACGTCTACGACATCGCGGCGGTGGTGGGCCAGGAGTTCGAGCGGATCATAGACCAGTACGGCTGCGAGGCTCTGTCCCGGCTGATGCCCAAAGTGGTGCGGGTGCTGGAGATCCTGGAGGTGATGGTGAGCCGCAGCAGCATGAGCCCGGACACCGAGGAGCTGCGGCTGGAGCTGGACAGGCTGCGGCTGGAGCGGACGGACCGGCTGGAGAAGGAGAAGAAGCACAGACAGGTGAGACCGACCGAGGGGGAACCATGTCGATCTGGTTCTACAGACTCACTGGGCCGGTCTTACTGAAAATGAACCCAATTCATTAAAATATTATTGAAGTGTGCAAATAAATATGTAAGTGAGTCTTTTAAGGATTCAAGTTAAAGTCATGAAAGGGCTGAAAATATTTGACTGATGAATTAAGAGCAAATTTCAAACACAATAAATCTCAATGTGGTTTAAAAATAATCAAGTATTTTTACTAAATGCTGAAATTGAATCTGCGTATCAGCAGGACTTACAAGGAAACTTACAGACAACTTTCATATTTCTTTATTATTATAAAAGGTCTAAATAATGTGATAGTTTGTTTTATTCAAAAGAATAAAATTTAGTTGTATTTACAGGGTATTGTAGTCGTATTGACTCCGAAATGAAGATGAAGCAGAAACAGAAACGTGGTCAATCAATAATATTTTCTTTTTATTTTAAGAATATTTTATTTATCTGAAATTATCACCCTAAAAGATAAAATAAAGTTACTAGACCTGGTGTGCTCCGCTGTTGAATTGAGGCCGCACAAAATCATTCAAAGGGCTGCAAACAATATTCGTGTAAAAAATAGTCATGCCCCTTCAATTTTTCAACATTTTTTCACGATACAAACCTGAGTTCTTTGAGGGTTTTTTTTTTACGTAAAGTCTCAATAAAAATCTGTTAAATATGTGTAGTTGCAACGGACGAAACCAGACTTTAGGAAACAACAAAAATGAAATAACTTCATCTGAGAATGCATTGAAATAAACTGCTAAACAGCATAAAGACATAAGAACAAAAAAAAAAAACAGCGAGTAACAATATCAATATGTAAACATAACATAACATTCTGCTTCACATTTGCTGCAGCTGATATGACCCGGACATGCTGGGATTCTTTCTGTCAGTGTTTGGCGGCAGCAGTCGGTCTGCTGAGGGCCGTAAAACAGTTTCCAGGTCAGCTTCTCGTGACAGTGACTGGGTCGGTGGCAGACTGATTAACCGGGTCTCATGACTGTGAGAGAGTGGACTGGCGCGCGTGCGAGGAAAGCGCGACCGAGCTGCCTTGAGTTTCACGTGCAGAACACCTCAAACTCTCTCGTGGGAGAAATGTGAGTAGGACAGACGGCAGGTTAAGGTTTTATCCCTACAAAACTAATGAGGGCACTTTGCTTTTTCTTTCTCTTTCTGTCACACAGTAAGAAGCTGAAATGTTTTCTGTAAAGTTGTAACTCTGCCTAGCAACAGGAACTGACCTTCTTCTGCGCTTGCTTTTGAACAAAGGTCATCAGATGATATAAACTCTCTGGATTTAGTTTATTCTTTTTAGTTTATTGTAAACATTATTGTAAAATAATAGTAAAAGAAGCTAAACATATTATAAAGTAACTGCAACATACATATTAAACAGATTTCACACTATTTAGACTTAAACCAGAAGTATAAAGATACATACTTTTTTTTCTCACTCTCTGAAGTTGAAACAAACAAAACTCGTCTTATTTTAGGTTAGTTAAAATTACAAAAATGATTTCTATTTGCTAAATGCCCCGACAATGAGTGGATATGTCAGAGGTTATTTATTAATGTCCTCTAATTGGCCTAAAATAAGAAAGGTTTGGTCTGATTTAAAAGGTGACTGTAAACTTCTGGCTTCAATAGTATCAGCTCAGTCAGTAGATATTATAATACAAAAGGAGAAAAGAGGTGTGCTGTCTAAATGAACCAGCAAACCTTAAAAACAAACAGATGAACCGACTGGTTCTGTCTCGGTGCTGCAGCACACAGAGAGTTGCTCCGTCGCAGCAATGCTTTGATTATCCTTGTCGGTTTCAGTTCAGCGGTTCTTCCAGATGATTCATCTCCCGTCTGGTCGATGGAGTTGATCTGGATGGCGTCTCAAGGGTTCATTTGCTTAGAGGAGTCAAAGTCTCTCAGAGTGAGAGATTATCCTGAGCACAGCAGTTTAACAAAGTAGAAAAACTGAGAGATCCTGCAGAGAGTTAATAGTACCTCTTCCTCAGCTCCAGAATGAGCTCTTTCTAACACAGTTTATGAAAATCTTATTTTATACAACACAACAACACCTCAGCCTAGGAATGAGAAGCTTCACAGCCTCACTTGATCTTAAAATTGAACTGAATTGCTTTTATTTCAAGTGGCCAACACTTGTTGTACCGCTTTAAGAAAAATAGAGTGTTGTATTGATCATTATTATTGGGTAGCATTTATTAATCTTTATTTGGAATTTTTGATATAATTCTGAAAAATGTATAGAAACCTGCTACATTCAGAGGTGGCATCATGCAGAATACTGCAGCAGTTTGTGTCGCAGGGCCGTATGAAAAGCCTCTGACTGAAGACGGTGTGTTGCTGTAGTAATTTGGAGTTAGCTGGTTGCCTTAATAAAGGGGCACGGCTACTGCTTTTAGGTATACTAGCATACTTTCAGCCAGTTGACAAGCAGTGCACAGCAACAAGTTGGAGAGGGGCCATCACATTGTTCTAACTCTGCCCTCCATAGTGGGATTGCTCCGATAAGTAGACCCAGAATTCCTTTATTTGGGAGATAAGTGATCGGCCGACATTAGCGTGAAACCGCCCACCAGGTTACGTCTCCACCGTTGCCAGTTTAGGAGATATATTTAGCAACTTTCCAGAAACAAAATGCTATTGGCTGCAGCTTCAGGCACCTGTCTACCCATGTCTTATGTTGTTTGTGTTTTTCGCTCCGTCTTTTGAAATGTCGTTGTGCTTTCGTGCGCAGTGACAATAAATGAGTTCTGATTAGCTGTGAATCAGACTTTATTGTGGTGTGAAATTGAAACATGTGACTCAGACTTCCTGTATCTTCAGGAAGTCTGAAGATCCAGGATGTTCACACTGTCGTAAAATGAAAATTCACTTCTTAGTAGTTCTCATTTAAAGCGAGACAGCACTGCTACGTCTTTGGATCTGGGTCAGCAGCAGATTATGGAGCTTCGCTTCGAGATTGAAGTCGTGTAATAATTGGTTGTTTACAAATGTGTGTGTTCAGGAGTTGGAGCGGGTGGAGGATGTGTGGCGGGGAGAGGCCCAGGACCTCCTGTCCCAGATCGCTCAGCTGCAGGAGGAGAACAAGAACCTCTTGTCCAACATGTCCCTCAAAGACTCCGTGAACGAGGAGGACCTGCAGAGGCACGAGGGTGAGGCCGGCGCTTCTGAAAACCCGACGCCCACAAACCACACTTAGAGACCCGGAGGTCACATGTTCTGGCCCGGTCTTCTCACCAAAAGGCGTCACGGTTTACTAAAATGTAACGAAATGGCGAAAGCTGAAAGTGAGAAAATGTTTTCGTTAACTGGAATAAATAGAAACGGTAGTTAGTGTGGGAAAAACTACAACTAACTGGAACTGTATCGTGCGTTTATAAAATTAAAACATACTCAAATCATAGATATTCTTTGTTTTTGTGTTTGTGAATCTATTCATTGGCCTTTTGAGCTGATGTGAAGGAGATTGATTTTCCTGACGTAAGCAGCTCATGTCGGACGCCTGCAATTTATGGCGCTAAATATTCCGCTTAGCGTAAAATCGCTTCAGCAAAAGTTGGGAGAAAACACCAGAATCCATCATTTCCTCTGTGATAATTGAATACATTTTTAGAAAATGGGATCTTCTGATGAGTATTTATTGACCCGATTGATGTGTCCATAATCGCAATGCAACACTTTGACCTTTTTGAATTCTGAACCAAAAAATTAAGCAAAGTCTGAAAAAACTGAGACGACTAATAAAGACTAAACTAAACAATATTGAGCTAATAACAACTAACAAAAACTCACAAACGCATTCTGAAAACTAAGACTAAATGAAATAGACAAACAAAACAACGAGATGAAAATTGGACTCAAAGCGTCAGTTACTTAAGTTTCACCCAAAAACAAAAGGTGAAAGACTTTGCAGCGTTTTCGTCCAACCAAAACCGTCAAAGTTTATAAAGTTATCTAATCCATGCCAATATGTCATATTAATCTTGTTAATAAGAATACTAGTGCTGTTGTTACTTGTTTTAAAGTTAATGCCAGGAGTAAACCCAATTCTCTTTCATTTCTCTACAGAAGTTGCTTTCCACACATTTAAAAGAAATACTTTGTTCTTTTAAAACTCCTGGACTTCTTTCGCTGTTTGAGGTTACGACCCGGAAAGATCAATTTTGTATTTTCACGTTGTGCAATTTTACTGTTTGTCTTCGAAGAAAAGAAAAAAAAATCCGCTACATGTCTCTCAGTTCTTGGCTCAGTGGCCTCGCACAGAGCCACACACAAAGAAAGCCTTCTCTGTGTCCGCCTCGTCTCGACCTCTTCGTCGTCCCGCACAGAGGCCGCAGTGATCCCGACGCCCCGCCGGACAGACCAGCCTCAGTGCCGGGAGAACACCTGCCGGACTCGCACACAAATTGGCCTCCGCACCGTTTCCCACCCCTCTGCCAATAAACACTAGGAATTAAAAACAGAAAAAATGTCAGAAATAAATCTCGATTTGCAGTCCAACACTCCGCTGCTCTCTCTGTGGTGTCCAGGTATGACGGAGAGGGAGAAGCAGGTGATGATGAAGTTGAAGGAGGTGGTGGACAAGCAGAGGGACGAGATTCGAGCGAAGGACCGCGAGCTAACGCTGAAAAACGAGGACGTAGAAGCAGTAAGGCCACTTCCTCTCCAAAGTGGCGTCGAAGAGAACAGCAGGGAAAACTTACACCGCAAAAAACACAACATCTTGCCGTGTAGTTTAGTCTAGTTTCTAGCTAGAATATCTCTAGAAATATCTCTAGAATACTTGGGGAAAAAGACTGAAATAACTTAGAAGTAACTGGTTTTTTTTAGAAAGATACAGGAGTTTGTTTTAAGTTAATAATTCCTGAATATTGATGAAGAAGTCCTAGTTCCACTAGCAGATTATTTCACTTATAACATGAAAAAAAATTTCTTTTTAGTGAAAAATCTGCCAGTGGAACTAGCACTTCTTCATCAATATTAAGGAACTATTGACTTAAAACAAGCTCCTATAAGTTGCTGAAAAATGATTTGTAAGTTAGATTTTCTTATTTCAAATGAATTAAGATATTTGCACCAAAGACTAGATCAAATATACATGGTAAGATTTTGTTTTTTTACAATGTTGGCATAACTTTTTTGTATATCCCCTCCACATTGTTGCATATCTGCCTTACGTTTGATTGACAGATAAAGTTAAACTTCTGTTAAGGCCTCATGCATTTAACACTGTAGTGTAGATAATCTTAACCAGTGAATTTGTTCTGGATTATCCTACACATTGTAGCTATCCCCTTTTTTTTGAAGGACAATTGTGTTTACAGAGACTTCATAATTCATTTTATTTGTTATTTCTCTTGTTTTATTTGTTTATTTTGTATATTTAAAACAAGCTCCAGTGTCAAATGTTCATTAGAATTTAAAGTTTATTTCTTTGAGAATATGTTATTGCATTATTATTGCATTAGCACTATATTGGTTGAAAACTACCTCAAAACAACATTATCATTCATAATGATAACTTCTGGGACAATTTATCGTCCAGCAAAATTTGACAAGCGTCGGAAGTGCTTGGGATTCACTGCCATCTGTTTTGGCAAAGAATCAGTTGGGTTGTAGTTTAGTGGTGAACTGCGTGAACACAGTCAGAGAACGCGTCTCCCTCCCACAACTCCCGTCTTTTCCTCCCGCAGCTCCAGCAGCAGCAGTCTCGCCTTATGAAAATCAACCACGACCTGCGGCACAAGATCTCCGTGGTGGAGGCTCAGGGCAAAGCGCTGATCGGGCAGAAGGTGGAGCTGGAGGCCGGCGCCCAGGCACAGGCGCAGGAAGTCTGCGCCCTGCGGCAGGAAGTGGCGCGCCTACGGGAGCGTCTCCACGGAGAACCGACGGCGCAGGGCCCCGAGGAGCTCCTGGTGCCTCAGCCCCCGTCACCGGCAGAGGTGAGAGACTCACAGAGATCCTGTTCCCACCAAGTTCAGGCTGACAGATGCTTTTAAATATATCAGGGACGTTTCGAATTTGGTTGAACTTCATGTCGGCAGAAGCGGTTTAACAAGACAAAAAAAGGGACTTCATTCAGCTGTGATAGATTACCAAAATCCAACAGCAAAAAAATGTTTCCTCCATGGACTCCTCAAGGTTTTTCTCTGTAGCTTTGCTGTTTTTTATGTGTTTCCATAATATAACCTCAACTTATGTTTAAAGCTGCCTTATGCAACTTTTATAAACACTGTTTTTTTTTTTTTACATACTTCTTAAAACTGTCACTATGTCATGCTAGTATGTGAAATAGTGAAAAAATAAAACTCCTCCCATAAATGTAGCGCTCCTGGTCAAAAGCAACCAGTCACAGCCAGGAGGAGGGTCTGTCAGCGCTGTCAGTTAACCTTGCATACGCGCTGCTAAATGTTCTAGTGGCGGAAAAGCAAGACGTCATTCCTGGAGAACTTTATATCCGCCGCCAGGCTAACTAGCCTTAGCATTCATGGCAGAACAAGCTGTAGCCTAGCAAAGAGCAAGGGCGAAGGTGTGAGCATTGCATCCAGGAGGGTGATCGACAGCGCTAAGACCCTCCTCTTGGCTCTGATTGGTTGTTTTTGACTGGGCAGTGGATTTCTGCAGTAAGCATTGGGACACACTTTATCTGTTTCATCCTGCACTGTTTCAACACAGTGGTGGTTTTGAAAAATGTAAACGAAACATGTTTTTAAAAAAATGAAAGTTAAATCCTGCAGCTTTAAGTTGATGCGCAGAAACATTCTGTTGAAGATCTCCCGTCACATTTACCTCAGAGACTGACTGTTTGGGGAATAATCAAGTGTTTTCCACTTCGCCAGCGGGATAAGAGCACCGAAGTGGTTATGAGCGCTGAGGGTTGGTCAGACAGAGCGGGCGCCTCCTGGCTGACGCCGGGGGGCTTCGAGCCGCCTCCGGAGACCCATGATTCCTTCCGTGAAGATGGGGAGGCCGAGGACGAAGCTGCGTTGCTTTGGGTAATGCAGGCTGGCGTGATACTGTATTTCGTTTTCTCCCCGACAACGACGGCTTCAAAAAGTTGCCGGTCTAACGGTGTGACGCGGGCGGAGTGGCTCTGCATGGCAGTCTGAAAACTAACACGGGTCAGCGGGGATTTGTTTATTCCTTTCCAGCCGAGGGTCAGAACTTTTAGATGACTGCGCAGAAGATACCTCTAAATATAGATCAGCATGACGACTCAACCTCAGACGGCACTTGAAGTTGTTGTTTCAGTGATCAACAAACCCTGAAAGGCTGGTTCTTGTTCCAACCAAAATGAAACAAGTGGGGGATTTTTTTTTTTTAGCAGGTGTTTTAGGCAGCAATACACTTTTAGAAATATTAGACGATTTATTTTTAGACGTGATATTTAATCATCTGTGTGTTCGTTGGAAACTCCCAACTTGCAACAAAAAGAACAAAGGAGCTCAACTAGAGATAGAAATGTCACATCAGTAAAATATTCAGTGGAAACTTTGAACCTCAAATGAAATTGGTTAGAATAGATCTTGAGTGTCTGAAAATGGAAACACGTTGAAAAAAAATAGGCATCATGTCTCCACTGACAAGCCCACCCACCAAAACATACACAGCACTTCAAATCAGCCATTTTCAGCAGATTAGTCATTAAAACTATATTACATGACTGCAGAAGTGTTCCTAAAATAAGTAATTTTTGCGAAAAATAAATAAATCAATACCTCTTTTTTGCCAAAAGAAAATTGAACACTTTTCCAGTCTCTAGTACATATTGATGTTTAAGAACGTAAAAACGGACAGACACAAGACAAACATGTAGTTCTGTGAACGAAACGATGTACATTTGTACATAAATAACTGTCGTAATAACTATACTGTCAAGTGGCTGAAAACTCCTGTAAATTGCAGCATCATTATCCAGAAAGGAGGCCGCCTGCCGAAAAGTTGCGGCATTTGTTTGTTGACTGTTTATGGGAACCCCTGAGGTCAGCAGAACCAGCAGAAAACGGTTTTCCTTATTTCTTTTGTTATGTGGCCTCAGATGAGTGTTCGTATATTTTGTCATAAATGAAAAAGTAATGGCCATTTAAAAATTGGAAAACTGATTGAATTTGGAAACAATTGCAATTAAACGTATGATTTCAGACGTTGTTCTTTTAAAACGTGTATCCATAAGAGTAATTTCTAACCAGTTCCTGCGTGGCTTAGTGAGCTGCATGTGTTTGAGGTGTTTTCCTTTAACCGAATGCGATTGTTTCTGGTTTGCTGAGTTAAAAGTGAGAAACACGTCACAGCTTTAAGACAAAAGAGACACAGACAAACTAATTACATGTTTGAAACAAAAAACGCTCATATCTGACTTGAAGTCCAACATCTGCCACCAGGAGGCGATGTGTGATGAGGACATGCCTGGTGTGTTCCAATATTTCACCAAGGTATCCTCACCTCGTACCTGCTTCCTCCCTCCTTCCATTCTGGCCGGTTTAGTTCACTCTGTGTGATGCCCCGCTGTCTCGGCAGGAGGCGATGTGCGAGGAGGAGTCGGGCGGACTGGACCCGAAGGACCCCAACCGGCCCCGCTTCACGCTGCAAGAGCTGAGGGACGTCTTGCACGAGAGGAATGAGCTGAAGGCCAAAGTGTTTCTACTGCAGGAGGAGCTGACGTACTACAAGAGGTAGATGGAGTGGAGTGGATTCTTTCTGGCTTATGACTGTACCAACAATAACAGAGCTGCTTCTTTTCAATCGTTCTTCTTCTGGTCTTCATGCTGGACTGATTTCCTGTTGATGTGATGCTATTTGGAGCGAAAAAAGATCACTTTGCATACAGTGGTTTCTCTTTCTCTAGACGTTGGTTTGGTTCACGTCATGATGTGTGCTTCTTTTTTGTTGCACCGTACCTTTAAATCCTCTTCATCTATATATATATTTTTAACAACAAATAGTGACACTTTTCCACAGTGTCATTCTTCTTTCTGTACACATTATATACATATATACATTATATAAACATTCCACATTATAAATAGACAAGAGAAGAAGATATATCAATAATATTGTCAAAAGTTATAACAATGAGTACAATACAATCACCCAATCATAATGGTATTTTTTTTTACTGAAAGTGTACAGTGAGCGCAATAATCTGTCTACTATTTAAATTGTCCTGTGATCTGTGTCCGTCTTGCAGCATAAATTGGGGGCTCGTCCGGGATCTTTATTTTTACACTTTGGCTTCAGATACTTGTAAGAGGCTGAATAAATCCAATGGAAAAAAAATGAGAGTCCTGCTTGAAGACTTCAATAAAAGCTAATTATTTAGTAAAGTTTCATATTACAACAAAAAAGCATTTTTTCAAATATTTTCTACATGAGCCTCAACTCGTGTACTTCAATGTATTCTATGATGCTAGTCCAAGTTTCAGTAATTTCTTCACTTGGTACAATATGGCTCTGTCTGCCTTAATGTCCTGCACCCATCTCACAATCAAAAAGCACATTGTCACATGCTTTTGTTCATTGCCAAAATGTTCTTGTGTAAAATGTGTTTTCTTGATTTGTTAGTGTATTCAGAGGAAACACCTTCGTCCCGCATTTTCCACACATACGTGCTTGACGATTGTAATCATTTCTTTTCACAGTGATGAAGTGGACTATGACATTGCAACTCCTTCTCCGTCTCCTTCCCCTGAGCTGAGGACCCGCTCTCGGTCGTCCGCCCAGCCTGAATCGGGAATCAAGCGACTGTAAGTCGTAGCTTCACGCCCACAAACACACCTGACCTGTAGGCTGGGCAGCAGAATGTCACAGTCTCCCTCCCTGCTCTGCGCTAAGGCAAATGATTAGTTTGCGTGTGCAAAGCAAAGGGTGTCGTTTTGTTTTGTTGCCTCAGCCGTTTATTTATCTCCCAGAGAAGCGGCTCTGCAGGATCATAACTTTATTTCAAGCTTGTAACATTACACCACAAGCTTACACACACACACACCCCAAAAAATCCTTTTATTGGTCATCTCAGTAAAACAGCACATTGCGACGGTCTCTTCCTGTGTTTGTCTGGCTGTGAAAATAAACAGGATGCACAGTGAAACTTGCTGAACTCTAAATAAGTGCTCTTTGTGACTGCATGGGAAACTTTATGTTCTCTAAAAACTATAGCTACCAAACAAACCCAGTGATCTACAGTAAGTAGCCACTGCATTACATTAAACAGTAAGCAACCACTAGGTAGAAATCTGACGATCCGGAAAATTCTTTTCTCACTTTTATTGTTGCCTTTTCTGTTTGTCACTAATACTCTCCTTCTACACTTTACAAATATGATTGACTTTTTAAATAGTTGTTTATGAAGACCTTTATGTGTAGTTTAAAACGGCTTCTTCTCACATGTTGGCTTTTTTGGTGCTTGAGACGATTATTATCTCTTCATGCTTGCTTTACTGTAGTTCAGGAGAACTAATAATAACTACAAAAAGTTTTAAGAACAGCATTATGTATTTAAAGTCAGGAATACAGTAGCTCCGTTTCCACTACAAACGTGTGCAAAACTCGGTCGATATTCTGCTAATGTAAAACAAAAAAACCCGAAACAAACTACAATTTAACAATTACGGTGTTTCCATTAAATTATAAACGCAATTAAAATCACACAAGAATAAATTTGTTCACGTCATAAGTCATTACAAAACATCCTCCTACCACTTCCTGTCGTCTTCTTCATCCTCCTACCACTTCCTGTCGTCTTCTTCATCCTCCTACCACTTCCTGTCGTTTTCTTCATCCTCCTATCACTTCCTGTCGTCTTCTTCATCATTTCTGCCAGCAGTAACATCTGGCATGCAAAAAAAAATTCCGTTGCAGTTTTGCGAAAAACACTAATTTCGATCCTGCCGAAAAACCACTTTTTATTGAGAAACTTGAGGTTTTGCTTTTGTTTGTTTTGTTGTTTTTTCGAAATTGCCGTTCAGCAAATTTATTTTCAAAATTCCAAACTGCGCAGTGTAATGGTGGATGGAAATGCAGCTAGTGTTTCATTGTGTGTGAATGAACTCTGACATGACTTTTGTTACATCCCCCGCCCTCCTCCTCCTCCTCCTCTCTGTGCATCAGGATCTTCACAGCCATAATGCCGATGGTGGCGGCTGGTTTGATCCCAGATGACCCCACTTTACAGCCAATCAGACGCCTCATGTCGCTTGTATGACTTTATGTTGTTGGCTTTCAGCCCATCACGGTTCCTGCTAACAGCCTCCACCCGCTGCATGTGCCTCACTTTTGTAGTATTCTGATTGGCTGATTGTGGGGCTGTCTGATTGTTGTGGTGGATCATTAAAAAAAAAATAAAATCAGCCAGTCAGAATAGACATTAGTTTTGTTGTTTCACTCAATCTCTCTGCAGATCACTGAATAATTCAGTAGAATTGACCAACTTAATCACTTTGGCCTTATGTCCTTTAGTGAATCACTTTCTAATGTTTATAGGGTTCACAGTAAGATCTACATAAATTAATTCCAAATAAATGCTATCACCTTCCATTCATTTAGATCGCTGAGAAATCTAACAGACAAGATCACTGTAGGATATTTAAAATTAAAGCGTTTTAAGTGTCAATGAGTCAAAGAATCTCGCAGAAAAGCATTCGTGAGGTCAGACACTGATGTTGGACTCTCACTCATGTCCTCATGGACTTTGCTTGGTGCACTCTCAAGTTGAAACTAGTTGTTCCTTTCACTGGGACTGAGGAGCCTTTGTCTCTAAATCAAGAGATGATAATGCTGGTGGTGATGGCAGCATTATGCCGTGGGATTGTTTCACTACGAGATCCTCCATTGTGGATGGAATAATGTTCCTCGTCTTAAAGCAGCAGCGAGACCGATCAAACCCGAAAGCAGTTGTGTGGAAACAGGAAGTATCACCGATATTAAGTGTTGCTGACAAAATGTGTGACGTATTTAGCAATTTGGCTCTGAGAGACGTTACACCTAAACCATAAATCGTAATTTGTGGAGAATTTGTAGCATTTAACAACCACAAATGTCCAGAAGTGTTTTTAATGGCTTCGCAGCACGAGTGCATTAGGGTCACTGCAAAATAAAATAACTTTAATCTCAGAATTTTCTTAGAATTCAGATTTTATCCTCAGAATTTTGAAATTTTTTTCTCAGGATTCTGACAATTTTTCTTAGAATTTTGACATTAATCTAAAAATTCTCACTTTTTTTCTCAGAATTCTAAAATTTCTCTCAGAATTCAGACTTAAATATTAATATTCTGACTTTTTGTTTCTTACAATTCAGACTTTAATCTCAAACGTTTGACTTTTTTGTAAGGATTCTGACTCTTACAATTTCTACTTTAATTTCAGAATTCTGACCTGTTTTCCTTTTTCTTTTGGACTGATCTAAAAATTCAGACTTTTTTCTTGAAATTCTAAAAAAAAAAAAAATTCCTCCAAATTCAATTTTCAATGACAAAATTCTGACTTCAGTCACATAATTTTGACCTTTTTTCTTCATAATTCCCCTAAAAAAGTCTGAATTTTGAAAGAAATGAGAAGTTTTGTTTTTTTTTTCTTATTTGGCCGAAGCATCTCCTCTTACTTTCAGTCACATAAGCCATTCGATTAATTTAGTCATTTTAAAAAATAGCTCCATACATTCCCATTCCCAGCTACAGATAGCTGGGAATGGATATTTGTTGGATTTTGTTCCATGTTATCTGCATGAACCAAGTTAAATAATGATTCTGCAGCTGCTTCTGGGTCTTTCAGTAGTCAGAGAGCAATAAAAACCGTTATATCAGATCTTTTACATCATTTGCAGCATTTTTCCTAATGAATTTCCCCTAAACACTATATTTGTTTTCACTTAGTTTTTGCTGTTTTTTGCTATGAAATTTAAACAAGATCTAAAATCACTACTAAACCCTATCCCCAAAGAGCCCTGAAGGGGGCGACATTAACAGCACTGTTCCCCTAACTCCTAACACAGCTTTCCATGTTTCGTTCAGTTCCTGACCTCACAGACGTGACGGTATTTCAAACCTCTCTGTCTCGTCTCTTTAGGTTTAGCTTCTTTTCACGGGACAAGCAGCGCGACGCGCAGCGGAGCGCGCACATCGACGCCGGAGGCGGCGGCGGTGGCTTCGGATCCTGGATGCAGAAAGACGACGTGTACACAGAACAAGCCCAGGAGGCTCTGCAGCATCTGTAGGATGAAACAATACACTCCACTCCTCCCCACGCACATCAAACTACCGCTACAGACTCATTCTGTGCTTCAACCTGAGGGGCCTTGCAAGAAACAAGAGGATCTTCTCGGAGAAATGTATCAAGAGGTTTATTTAAATACATAGGAGATGACACGTTGTCAGTTTAGAGGCTGCGCAGCTTTGAAATGCCGGAAAGTGCTTTAGTTTCCTAGGAGTCGTTTCCACAGGAGGTGGTTGACCCACGTTGAAGGATGGAGAGGGTGGAAGTTGACGAGAAGTCGAGTCGGGAGCGTCAAGCAAATTTATTTCGACTGAAAAAAGGAAGTTTTCCGGATTATTTTTTTTTATCAGGAGAAGGTGAAGCTGCGAGGGAAAATTTGACCCGGTTTACTTTTACGGTATTTTAACGTTTCCTGACATGTGATCACCACCAGCATTTAGCGACTTCTGAGCGGCTCCACGGATCAACTCTGCGTCTAATCGTTCCAGCACCAGGAGAAACACAATGGGACTGGAGATACTGGAGGCCATTTCTGCAAAGAAAACAGCGTGAGGCCATGTCGAAACAGAAAACTAAAACTCAAAAACAAATGATAAAAATGGCAAACTTTGGCCGTATGCCATGATTGAGATTATTCTAATATTATACCGTAGACGTCTTCAACTTTTTTTAGCATAAGAAATTAAAACCAGGAGATCTTATCTCATTAAGTTACATTAAGCAACCTCTCTAGTTCTGATTAGAAGACCCAAATACATGCCGTATCCCTGAGTCAGCAGATTTTTTCACATTAAAATCTTGTAATTTACACATAACAGTAACAATATTTTAGTAAAACAAAGAAGACAAGGGTTTTTAAATCATTGTAGAGCCAAAAACATTAATACGGTTTGTGTGCTTGCCCTATTAAAAACATAAACACATACAGTTGACACTTTTATTTTGTGGGATTGATTACTATTTTCTCATCTAACTTCAGCAATAAAAGTGGATTTAGGTTTCTCCTTAAAAAAAAATATATAGCTTTCAAATCAATCACTTTGTCAATCACTTAATTATTAATAATTAATAATTTTGCGATAGCTTATGTAGCTTCTATATGATATTTAGCATAAAAAAATTTTGACATCGGATTTTCTTGGCAGAAATGGGATTCAATAGCAAAATGTTATCCGTTCTTTTTGTTTTGACTCATTGTGAAATGAACCATTTTCTCCATCAATTAGCAATACATTTCTACCAGTTGTATCTGAGTATAAAATAATCCTCCACTAATAAACATCTGCAACTCTAATGATGCCAAATCAGCCGCAGCATCTGGCGCCAAACTTTGCAAACTGCCGTTAAATTGAAACGGTTGGCTTCAGTTTCGCCGACTTAACCAAAACATTTTGTTTTATGTCCGCTTTATTTCATGATTTCATGCAGATGTTTGTCCGTGTTCTGGAAAAGTCGCACAGGAGATAAAATATTTTGGATGAGAAGGATGCAGATTTTATTTTGTTTGATATTTTTTATGTTTTTACAGTTTGTGCTTCATTCGCTGCAGTGAGATAAGCTGTGTGTTTTAATAGTGACAGCACTTTATCCTTATTTAAATTATTGTAAAAGGACAGGAACGCTATATAGCAAGAACACAATGATAAAGGCAAGTGTGTTTGTGTGTGTGTGTGTGTTTGTGTGTGTGTGTGTGTGTGTGTGTGTGTGTGTGTGTGCAATTAAGCAATTTCTCTCTTTTTTTCACATAATTAAGCCTGGAAGGACAATAACACAGAATTAAAGGGACGTCCAGACAAAGCAGCTCAATATTTCTCTTCTATCTTGTCTGACAGGCAGATGTAACAAAAGCATCATGGCTCCAATTCAAACCTGTTTCTTTAGTAATTAAAGTCATTAACATGAAAAAGGTGTTGAGTTTCTTCATTTGATTCTACATGCTGATTTTTATTTATTTATTTATTTTCCATCCACATGTGGTTGGAAAAAAATAAAACTTTTAAATTTTTTATTTTTTGATGGGAAGGGACGCTGGACTACCAGGAAGTATTCACGACACCACGGTACTGCGAGTGTCCACATACTGGGGTGAGGTAGTCTCTTGTAACTGCTCGACTAGCGGTGGGGTTTTAGTCGTTTCAGTGATTCTTGAGAAGAGGTGCAAAACAGGTCCTATAGATAAAGCACAAAATTTGAATAAAATATACGCAAAACATAATTTTTTCCAAATATCTTACTGAACTAACCTGGGCCATGTGAGCACCACAATGTATGTTTTCCTGGTAGTTTGCTGAATATTTTTTATTTTAAACTTTGTAGTAGGTGGATGGTGTCTTTAAAATCTCTTGTCCTGGAGCAAAACTCAATACATTATAATAGTTTAAAACAATTAAAGGAATACTAAGATAATATATTATGACAGTTAAGTACAAGTTTTCAAATAAATAATTATAAAACTATTAACCCTCTCAGGCTCAAATTAAGTTGTAGTTGCAGGAAAAATCTGATATTTGGAGAAAATGATCATATGGGGTAGTAATATACAATTCAGACTTTTGTTTTTGTTTTTTTCCAAATGCAATTAATTCTGGGAAGCTGTTGCAAATCTGCAACATCTGCCTGGAGAGGGTTAATAGATGAATTAATCATTTTTTATATATTTTCCAACTCAATTGAAATTTGTCCCAAGTTTTTGTCAACACTGTCAGACATAAAAAGAATGTTTAAAAAAATCAGGCATTATTGGGGTCACCAGAACGCCTGAAGAAAGTGGAGAACTGCTTACCTTAAATACCCTCTGAGTCCTAAAGCTAAAGAGGTTCATTTTAAAACTCTCATTTTTCCATCCAGGGAACTATTAAGACAAAGATTCAACTTTGATACCAACAGCTGTACCTTTTGTGACAACGACATTGAAACAACAGATCATCTCTTTTTCTATTGCATGCAAACTGGAACATTTTGGAGAAATTTTCAGGACTGGATCTCAACAAAACTTTCCCTACATCATCCCTTAAAAAGAGGATATAATATTAGGAAGAAGACCGACCTCAATCTTAACAACCTGCTGATCTTCACCAAGTTCCTCATCCACTCCTGTAAATGGGGAAATAGAAAACCTGACTTTTCAGCCTTTAAAAACCTTCTAAAGGACAATCAGTTCAGAAACTTAATACTAATTAAAAACAAGCAGGGAATGCAGCTCTTGGACGCCTATAATGATCTGAATTTATTTGAGAACTAATGATCCTTTGTCCCTTTTTTTTTTTCATCACATGGACTTTATGTTTTTTTGTTTTATATATTTCTTTTGTTTCTTGAGAAGCATTTGTCTTTAAAACTCAGTAAAATATCACTAATAGGGTCATTAAAAATAATTTTATATTTGTTTTTGTCATATGGTGATGACAAAGTTCTGGGTCAGGTCCATTAAAAATGTAATTTTCAAAATAATGTTGCAACTGGGAGCCTGCACCTTAGCATCTTTACATTTCCAAAACATTGTTATATTTGTTTACATAAGCTTGAGGAATAATTTAAAAAAAACATTGGGAAAATTTAAACCCATTTTGTCCCGCTTTTCAAGAATCACTGGTTCATTAAACCGCAGCAAAACGGTCGAAAATGCCTGTGTAAGTTTTTTTTTCTTAAGAAGCTACATTTCCTTTGTGGTGTTGTGCTTCATTATGCTAGAAATGACGCAGATATAATATCCCCAAATTGTGCCCACATCGTTTAGAAAGTTGCTCTCAGCTCCTCTTTGAAGCCCATCTTTGTACTTCCTGCTGTTTGTGTGTTTTCTATGTTTCTTCTTGAACAGAAATTGTTTCTTTCCCTTCCCTTCCTGTCACAAGGCCTTTGTCCTAAAGTCTCTCTCACTGGAGGTGAAGACACACAACAAGAAGTGGATCAAAATTGGGTAGAGGGAATCAACATATTCAGAAATCTCAAAAAGATGAGATGCATTTGACAAAAACTTGAAATTTTGAGTATGTCCGATTGGTGAAGCCCTGGAGTTGGACTAAATTCAGTTTTCTCGGTTAAGACAACTTTATACTTGAATCCTAAAGCAGGAGAACCCTACTGAGAGCACTCATCGTCCCATAAAAACAAACCAGATGCACCAGTCCTTTTATTTGCATATTAAATCTTTATTCATGAATGCTTGAACACCAGCATTAAGATTTCTTCGGCGCTACAACAACAATTTTCTGTCCTAAAACTGTGTAAAAAGTCAGTTTTGCCCACAAATATTTATTGCATCTGTTCCATATTGTTTTTTAAAAATGACAATGTAATGTACTTAGAAATATTTATATTAAAACATGTTACACAAGTGTTAATCCTACTAAACAGAAGTTATGTTAAGACAGGAAATGACAGTAGCTTGAAACTTCTCGACTGGCCTCTGCGTATAGACATTGTTTGCTTCTGTGAAAATTAATCATGAAAATTAATTGTGAATTACAAAAAAGGAAATGCTGGCTGAGCAGAAAAAGACTTAAAATACTTACAAGTATATATAAATAGCAAAATAAATGAATGTGTCTAGGCGGAGAAATTATTGGAATAAAGTTACCGCTAATACAAAAATGGCTTCCTGTACAAGGCAACAAACTGCAACTAGTTAGATAAAGATGAGTAGATAAATGCCAAACTTCAGTATTTTTCCAACTGGCTCTTCAGCTAAAATGTAAATGTTGTAAAGTTCAACTTTCTATGACAGAAATAACCAATGATGCAAAAGTTGAATCTCACATTTCATATTGAAAACACGGCCTTGAAACCCGATTGCTGGGTCAAATGCTTAAATGTTAAAGTTGAACAGAAACTCTCTTTAACCAAATATTTCCTCATTAGTTTCAAACAACAGTAAAGCTGGCTTCATTTTGAAGCTAACTAGATAAGATTCTTGCTAGAATCTGTTACTCTTGGTGGCTTTAGAGGTTAATTGATTCTTCTGGTTATATAGTTGAGTGATGTTGCATAATGGTTAACTTTTGTATTCATTTGGCAACAAAAGACAACACACGCAGCCAGCTTCTAAAATCAGTTTCCCTCCATTTTATCTGTGTTATGGTAGGCTGTGCAGCAGTAGCTTGGGTTAAAAAAGAACTACTTATCTTAATAGAGGGAAAAAAAAACCTGAATAACTTAATTTTCCACAAGTCACCCTTAGGAAGGAGACCTGGGGTTTACCAATATTAAAAAGACAATATTTAGCAAAGAAGCTGATAGTTTATCACTGAATTTACCTTGTAGAAGTTAAATCAGGACCAACGGTTACTTTGGTAACCGTGGGGGTAAATGGCAGAACTCTTCTCTTACAGTATGTCTGAGATTAATGTTAAAATAATGTAAAAAAATTTGGAAAAAAAGTCAGATCTGTGTTTAGATTGGCCAGATCAGGATGTCCCGCCTCTCTGTATATAAATTCATGCTATCATGTTTCTTATGCCTTATTTACTTTTTGATACTAAAGTGGCACCATTGAAAATGATCTGGTTTTAGGCACATAAACTCAACAGACTTCCTATTGTTCTTTTGATCTGAGAGGGTTTCCAACATGCTTTTTTTAAAGTCATCAGTTCCATTACAAATGTGCACAAAATTGTCAATATTCTAATGTAAAAAAAAAAAATAATAATCGCAATTGCGCCGTTTCCATTAAATAAGACACACAAAATCATACAACCAAGTTTGTTCACACAATAAGTCATTCAAAAACACACTGCTGTCATCATCCTCTAACTACTTCCTGTCATCTTCATGATTTGTCCCGGCAGAAACATCCCGTTGTTGATCAAGAGACTTGCGTGATGCGAAAAAAAAAAGTGTTTCCATTGGAGTTTTGTCAAATACACCAATTTTAATTAAAAAAAAAAAAAAAAAAAAAACTAGTGGCAAAACTTTTTACTGAAAAATATATATTTTTTTTTTTCTTCAAAATTGGTGTTTCTCTTAAGCGGATTTATTTTCGAAATGTCAAGTTGCGCAATTATATGGTCAATGGAAACGCAGCATATAAAACGCTGCTGCGCTTGTGGAAGAAGCGTAAAATGACCTGGGAGTGTTTTCAGTTTGGCTTTAGACGCTTCGATATTCCAGTCCTGTCTTCAGAGAAGAGATTTACTCAAAGTGTCGATATTGGTACTTTCAATACTCAATGAGCCAATGACTTTAGGTCATTAAAACCAAATGTGTCTGTCGCCCAAATCAAAACCATAGCTTCTAGTTAGCTTCTGATCACATCTCATCACATTATAAAACCAAACGTTAATGCATTTCATTGGGATGTTATGAGATTCATACTGAATGAATGAATTGTTTAGATATATTCTGAAAAGTAGGATGTGGATTTGTCTTTAGCTTCCTTAATTCTTAATTCTGTTACCCCTAAATAAACTCCAGCCCATTAATCAGAGGAGCTGCTCTGATTAATGACATGCAAGTTAAAAACTTCATATTTGCAGACAAGTTCTTTAGTTAGGGCTGGCCAATAAATACAGTTTTTGAGGGAGGAGGGGGGTGATTTCCTTGGGTTTCTATAATTCAAAGTGACGTCAGCGCATCAAGGGCGGCCATCTTGTTTGACAAGTGTGTTTTGCAGTTGCTGTTTAATTGGACTTTGAATTCAGGTTAGGCTAGGAATTTTTTTTATTATTATTATTTTAACAAGACTAAAATTATGATCTTACAAGAATATTTGCAAGTCTGTTAGAGACTTACCCCCAAATACTTGAAGTCAGAGGGCCTGAAAACAGATGTATGCCACACTTTTCAGAATTTTACTTATTTAAAAAAAAGGAGGGAGGGAGTACCCTTTAAAGATCATTCTATTATTCTATGTTGCATTCTGAAATACTTTCTGTTAATGTTTTTTTAATGTGAAAAGGTGTGTTTAGAATACCTTGACTTTAGACACTTTGTCATTGTCTGGCTCAGCATTTGGTAATAACTCCTTTAATGGCCGACAGGTGGAGGAAGTGGGAACAGCGCATCGGCTAAAGATCAGTCGACATTTAATCAAACAAATCTTAACATACACTTTCATTCAAGCAGTTACAGCAGAAAATTCTGCAAAGGAATCGCAGAAACTTTTATATTATTTTAACACTTTTTAAATTAAAATGTAACCGTCGTGTTTAATATTAAAAAATACATTATCATCTAAAAACAAAAAAGCAACAAAAAAGAATATATATATATATATGTATATCACACTGGTTATTTCAGAGTTGCACAAGCTTGCATCATATTTCGACTTTTCACCAAGTGTCAAAACATGATTGAAAGTCTCCAAGATGGCAGCCGAGCCGGGAGTGAGGTTAACTGTCACATGGCAACCAGCCGCCACAGATGGTTTCCATGTGGGACGGCGTGTTGGAGCCACCGTAGGCAGAAAAAGAGAAAAGAGGGGTGAACTTCCAAGAAAGACCTCACAATGCGAGTTTTTATTTTCTTTCAAATGTTTGACTTTTCCAAACCCTGAAATTTTAGGTTTTTCTTGAAAATTGCTGAGATTAAATTTAAAAAATTTCGGGGTTTGATTTGAGGATTTTTGAGTTTTTTCTTGCATATTTTCGACTTTTCAATCTCAGAAATTTCAGAGTTTTTCTACAAAATTTCTGACATCAATCCCAGAATTTATTTTATTTTATTTTTTCTTGGAAATTTACTAGTTTTAATATTTTTTTTATATCCATAGCTGAAGTTCACTGGAGCAGAATATTTTTCCTAAGAAGGAACTTGGATCTCATAGTGCTTGTTGATCCAAAAGGGAGGAGGGGTCTGAGAAGCCGTTCGGGGATGTATTGCTAAGTATCTAAGGATAAATTACAAAAAAAAAAAAAGCAGTATAAAAAATGCTGAGCATTAACTACCACCTGCATGCTGTAGAGGCATTGGTCTTCAGGAAGTACAAAATGTACAAAAGAAATGTGCTGCAAAACAACCAGAATGTTTCAGAGAAACATATAAATAAAAGTACGTAGGTCCGTCCGATGGAGCAGACGGACCTTAATCAAAATGTAAATAGGTACCCTAAGCCCCCCACCCCACGCCACTCCAAACCCACCCCGTTATCTACCACCCAGCGTTCTCTGCACGGCAACAAAAAGGGGTACACATTCTGTTTCTAAGGCAACATGTCCGCTAGCTATGAGAAACACAAGTGTCGCTGACCGCCTCCCGTCAGTACTTGAGCCAGGGGTGAGCGGCGATGGAGGCTTTGCTGCGGTCCCCGTAGTCGTACAGCAGCTCCTCGCCCTTGTCGATGTCTCGGGAGGCGACCAGGATAAGGTGCGGCACGCCGTTGATGTCGTGGAGTTTGGTTTGGCAGTTCCCGTTTTTGCTGTGGTTTATCAGCCGACCCATCCGACCCGTCTCTTTGGTGGCGTCCACGCTGCGGGGAGCAGGGCGAGAAATGTAAAAAAAATAAGCCGACCTCGGTTTTTAAGTCTGTCCTGGATTAGCTTGGATATTGTTTCAGTTACGTCCAGAAAAAACAAACGCATTTTGAGATTAACTGAGCTTGACATTTTTGATTTAAAAGTTTTAATTAGACATGACTACTTTTAAGTCAAATGCGAGTTAAGCAGCTGGTTAGTGCTCTACCACCACTAGGGGGCCCCCAAGTGGCCCCCTAGAGCTGTTGATAAAAGAAATTAATTTTTTTATTAACAACATTGAATAATAAAAACTAAATGCTATTACACATGGAAGAACAATTTCTACATCATTCTTATAGTTGGCGTGCATATAATGGGTTAATCTCTTCCTGCTGCTGTTATCTTTTGGTTAAACTTGTTAACTGTTTCTTGATATTACTTTCAAACAGTTACAATACTGCCGCACATTTAAATATCACTCTGCATTTCAAAATTCAAATAACTTTTTTAAGGTTATGCTAGTAATAGCAGTAGAATGTTACACGCTTGGAGTGATCTGTTCAGTGCAGTGCGGACATTTTTGGTATTTTTTTTACCCTCTTAACATTTCATATCGAGTTAAAACAAGAGGATGGATGAAATGTTTTCCTACCAGTACGTTTTGCAGAGGTACTGAAAGTAGTACATGTAGCAGCCGGTGGCAGGGTTTTGCGCGTACTCCGCCTCCCTCTTCTTAGCGTCGGTGATCTGCAGCAGGTCGCCGTGGTACTCCACGATGTAATCGCCTTTCTGGAAACACTGAGTGGCAAACACCGCCCTCCCCTTTCCTTCTGTGTGCTGGACCTGTGAACGGAAGGGTCTCTATGGTGACACCTGGCACGCTGACTTAAACGTCAAGCAAATTGTGTCTCAACACGTCGCCAGCAATGAATACTTCAGTGAATTTTAGGAGTTTATCCGTATTACAGGTGAGCGAAACTTCCAGAAAGACCCACATTACCTCCATTCCCTCCTCGATTCCGTTGGTGATGAGATCATCGATGAGCTTCTTCTGTTCCCACTGGGGAGGCAAAGCAACTTTATTTAATGTCACCATTCAGACAAAGGGTAGAACAAATTCACAGACATAAAACATTAAGATATAAATTACCTTAAAAGAATAATAATGGGAAGTACCACATCAAAGGAAGAAATATTAAAATGCTAATTGAACTGTTGACCTATCAGTACCACCAGTTTTGTACAGGAATCCACAATTGTGGAGATTCACGCAAAAAATAAATAAATAAAAAAATGTAACAAATCCACGCAGGTTTCGCATTAAAGCATAATTGTGAATTTACGACAGTTTCCGCAAAAAACAATTGGATTTAAGTGACTAACTCACCTGCAGGTGGCAGTATTTCTTCCTTCTACTACACTGCTGCCTCAGATTTACTGTACTTACAGTCAACCG
Source organism: Brachyrhaphis roseni (assembly GCA_903066815.1). Taxonomy (NCBI): domain Eukaryota; kingdom Metazoa; phylum Chordata; class Actinopteri; order Cyprinodontiformes; family Poeciliidae; genus Brachyrhaphis; species Brachyrhaphis roseni. The sequence continues at coordinate 25,374 of CAEFZY010042055.1, forward strand.
TGATAAACATCGAGCAACGAAATTGAGCTACTTAAAAAAGGTTTGTGTGTCCAATCTGTCTGCATGTTTCTCTCTAATCCTTTTTCTTCTTTATGTAGATGTTGAAAGGGATTTTTAGTTGCGCCTTTGAAAGTTTGCGTTGAGCGCGTGCGAGCTGACCAAGCGGTTGACAGGAAGGCCTGTGCCGTAGTTTTAGGAAATAAATACGTCATAGTAGAAATATTACGGCGGCCCAGGAGGACCAGCTCGGCAAGAACACCGTCCAAAAGGCTCGTTTTGAGTAAAACAGTGTTTTTCAACCACTGTGCCGCGGCACACTAGTGTGCCGTGGGTGATCGTCAAGTGTGCCGTGGAAATTATCCA